>PNRQ01000141.1:0-97364 GCA_003439915.1 Trichoderma atrobrunneum | reverse complement strand
TTATAATAATAATTAATTACTTAAGTATTTTAATAAATAAAATAAAGTAAACTTATATATTTAATTATATATTTAAATTATATTAAAAACTAGCTTTTTAACTTTCCTATAATAAATTATTTAAAAGCTAGCTTTTCCTAGCTTTTTATTAAGGAATACCAGTAGTCTAAATTAGTCTATTAGTCTATAGTTAATCTAGTTCCGGCTAACCTATTGGCCTATTGTTACGACCTTAAGAGCCGGGTTGTGATATACGACTAATAAGCGTATATCCAAG
Organism: Trichoderma atrobrunneum; assembly: GCA_003439915.1. Taxonomy (NCBI): domain Eukaryota; kingdom Fungi; phylum Ascomycota; class Sordariomycetes; order Hypocreales; family Hypocreaceae; genus Trichoderma; species Trichoderma atrobrunneum. The sequence continues at coordinate 97,087 of PNRQ01000141.1, read as the reverse complement.
GGCTCTTGATGGAATAAAAAAGCCAGCTACTGCCTCAATTCCCAAAAGAGAAATTCCACAGCTTGCGTCGGGACTAGCTCGTATGAATGGGCTAGGATGATATTGGAGACTTCCGAAACCAGGATGTTGGTAGGATAATAGACTTGCGTTACTATTAAGGAATTCTGCATCTATGGAAATATTTGCAGGTTGAACAAATAGCTGATTTTGGTTAGGGGGTGTTTGAGTGTTAGTCTCTTCCCTATCAACTGATTGATATTGGATTGTTTCAAAGCCTGAACTTTTTTCAGATACGATAGTGGCATCTACCCTGTTCATATTAGGGCTTAAACTATCCACAGCGCGGGCCAGTTTCTCAAGAGCTGCTTCTATACGACTGAGGCGCTCCTGGAAACTGTCCAAGTCTTTCTTTGTCGGGTATAGGATCCCGGTATCCGCGCTTCCAGATGGATAAGTACAACAAACAGATCCGTGAATCTCCGAGTACCACGTACCTCGAGACTCCTGTTTGATATCTTGGAGCCGAGACTTCTTTGGAATAGACACACCCGCCAGGCCAAGGGCGGCAAGTGGCACACTTCGGCTGTTCACGAGAGCACCTATCCTAGCTTAGCTGTGGACGGAGACATTACCAGCCTTACAGAGTTATTCACTTCAGCATGGCTTACCTGACTTTTTTCTCCCTGCAGAAATCACACTGCACGATTATTTAGCTACTACTCCTGCATATCGCCGACCCATATCGATTGCATTTGTGCGTACAGAAAAACGTGACAAAGACGCTGACAATGGGTCAGGGGGCGAAGACAGAGGCATCGATGTATTCTCCATACTGCTCAGCGAAGTCGGCTCATCCGAGTCAACAGAATGCGTCTATTAGCGACTGACAAAGTCAACAACAATTTGTACACGGAACACCCGAGAGAGCTGTCGCTTGAATCATTCGTGCGGAGAGTAAAATTTCGTGAGGTTGATGCAGAATCCCTTTCGAAGATCAAAAAAGGATTGGACGTGCCTCGCAACCATTTCGCGAGCACCTGCATACCTACATAGGAATAGTCTCTTGACTTAGACATAGCCACAACGTTGACGTAGCGCGGCAACGCGGGTCCCGGCTGATGTGGAATAGGAATGTCGGCACCCATGATTGCCGACAGTGTGGAGCACTTCTTCCACGCTGACTTTGGGGTTGCTAGATTGGAACTTTTAAAGGAGTCGTATACTTTTCAGAATTTTCCAGATTGGACACGCCCGGGGACATGTAAATGTAGCACCGGGTATAGCCAATCAATGTTACCCATTGGCATCTTTTGACCTAGCCGAGGCAAATTGCTACCTGCGCCCCGGCATGCTTAAAATTGGCCCTCCGCTGGCTCGCATGGAATGACTTGGTCACCACATCATTGCCGTTACAGTTGATGGATACGACTCGGCATTTGTTGCCAGTCGCTTGATATCATTCTGCCTTATTCAAGGTCATATATGGAGATATTGAAAGTGGCTCAGACAGAAGCTAGCGCAGCGCAGGTTTCTTTATTGACCGTGCTTAATGTCTGTGTCGATCGTAAGGGATACAATTATCACTTCACCTTACTCTTGTACTTTATAATATACAATTCTTGCTACGTTCTGGCTCGAGACTTCTTCTTTCTATCTCTTTTCCAGCTTGTTTGATTCGTTACGTCCAACCCCACGGTGTATTATCTAATATATATACTTACAAACTTCCATTACACTCACTACTCCATAACCGAAGCAATGAGCCGCCCTTTTGATGCATATGATGGCATTGCCTGCGGTGAAATTGCCATCTACTGCCTGTATCTTGGTGGTGCCATCTTCCTGTGTCGCAAACACGGTTTTGGCAGAAGTGCTGGCTGGCGTTTCCTCATTATGCTGTCTCTTGCTCGCCTCATTGGCGATGCTATGCGACTGGCAACCATTTCGCTACCAACCAACCAGAGTCTATACATTGGCTGGTTAATCCTTCTTGGTGTTGGCCTCGGTCCTCTGGTTCTTACTTTACATGGACTCCTCGGCCGCCTCATCGACTCTATTGCCAATCAAGGTCTGCTTCTTATCAAATCTACTCACCGCCGTCTTCTTGAGCTTCTTATGCTGGCTGGCATGGTTCTGGTGATCATTGGCGGAACACAGTCGAGTTACACTCTCACCAATGGAAGCCCAGTTACTCATTACGTTACTCTCAGCTATGTCGGAACGGGCATTATAGCTGCCGTCATAGGGCTCTTGATCCTGGAAATCTTACTTGTATACAAGAATCGGGACTATATCATCCAAGGCGAAAGGCGCATTCTCATTGCAATTGTCATATGCATTCCTTTTGTCCTAGTACGCCTTGCTTACTCCTGCAGTCTCGTCTTTGGTGGCGTTCATACCAGTCCCTGGCTCTTACTTGGGATGTCTACGGCAATGGAGGTCACTGTGACGCTTATCTGCGAAATTCTGGGCTTCACCATTCATGCCGGCTTTGTTGAGCAAACAGGCGAGGAGATGCAGCCAATGGCTCGATTTTCAGCGTTAAAATAACAACTGTGTGGGTACTATGAAGAGAACTTCAAGCATTTTCTCTCAAAGACCCTAGGTCTCTCTTCTTAGCATTGTTATATTTTTATCTTCCGGTCTTTTGTCAAATCTCAATTGTCCTTCATTTACCCTATAAAGAATAACTGCTGCGTTAATCTTTTCCTCAAATAAAAATGTATATTCACTTATTTCTTATATTGCTATCACATATAGATAGACCTTTCATTTTACTTCATTTAAATGCCGGGTAGCTTTTGTATTCGGTCTCCAATACTATCGTAATCTTTGTAATAATCTTCCGCTCACTGTTCAACAATCTTCTGAGCAGGCAACCCGATTGTCTCAAGTTGCATGTTAGCTAGCCGTATATAGTTAGCATCGAAAGGGTCCCTTGTTATCTGTGATTGGATGTGTCCGGAAGGAAATAAGCAGGTCGTTCCGGTAGCAGCCAATCGTACGTCAGAGTCATAGCAGATACGGGTTACATGACTCCATAAGCGGATAATACGTGTCTCGCCTATGAGACCCCGTTTTTCTCCCCATTTGGAAACTCATGCGAGACAGCGACTAATACCGATTCCTTTGCGTCAGGCGGCAGGAGAAGTTGGCATGGCTATTATAGCCCTGATCTCACTTTGGAAAACTTGGTTCGTCGGTTCTTAACTACACTGTATCTACGTTCTACTCATATTCCCAAATGTAACTTGCTCCAACCGTTTACTGCATAGTGTGACCAATAAAGTAAATTTAATTATTATTTTCGCTCCAATTATTACCCTCGCTCCATCTCACTACCCTTTATCCCCTATTACACCCTCTTGTCCGCTGCCTTATCCGCTGCCTTCTCTTCCAGTGTATCTATCTTTACCTACAATCCTCAATCATATCACCGAAGCGCAAAAACACTGCTTTCTTCATCCAGACAGTGCTCTTCAACGCTGACGTGGCTGTTGATCTTGCTATTATTGCTATTTATCAGCCCTCAAAGTCTTATTGATTCCACCTGGGAGGATTGAATAGGATTTTAACTAACCTGATTGGAAGCTTGAGTCATCCTAACATTGTGACTAGGTCGGCTGCTGGTGTTGAAGGCAGTTTGCCCCGATTGTTGGGCTCTCTCACGTTGCTCTCTTTCCTTTTGAGCTTTACTATTCCTGTACTTCTTGACAGCAGAGTAAATAAGCATCTTCAAATCCGTTATTTGCAACAGGAGGTTGATGTGATTGTAAAAGAAGAAATTGATGATATAGGATAATCAATCTATTATAGATGAGAAGTGTGAGAAATTGGGAGGTTTGAAGAATCGATGAGGGAGAAGGCAGGCAGTGAATTTATAGTTCATGTCTAAGGAGGGTTACCGGCCTCACGGTTGCTGTAGGGGTATTTGGTCGTCACCGGTCACCTAGCTATCAAAAGTGATTACACGTGATGGAGATTCCTTCCCTACGGACACCCTCAGCACAGCCTTAATAGTCCCTACTTCTCCACTATGCGCGTGGCCACTCGAGAATCGGCATCATTGATAAAGGAGTCAGGCCGTAATCTTAATAACCACACTAAGCACTATTACCCCTAGAGGTGGTACCGGACATAAGAGGTGCTATCGGAAAATCGGCTTGTTGCAGATACATAAAGCGTGATTACCAACTCTTGGTTCCCTCCCCCGACGGTACCTTGGCTGAACCTTTCTGCCATATCGTCAAGACTGCGCCATCGTTATGGAGTAAATATTTACAATATGAACTAGGTTAGCGGGCAAAATTTTAGGACAATGAAAGGCAGTGTCTATGTGCCTTGCCGCAATAATGGTCAGTAAGACGTTCAGTGCAAAGTATCGTATTAGGTCTGTATGCCTGAGTCACTAAGCACCACCAACAGCGCAAATATGGCTGGCCCATCCTCAATGGGCGTATTTTATACTTGGACAAATGGAGACATAATGGTATTAATGCCCAAAGAAAAGGTACACAAGATGCACATTCCGGAATGGGTCATAGAATTACTCCAGTTTGCCATCCATGCGTTAGACAACATTGTACATAAATACCTGCGGCGCAGAGGGGGATGGGAGGCTTCGCATGGGAGACTAAAATTGAGGCGGGTACCGCTTTTGATACCTTTGCTGGAGCATTCCTTGGATCAGCCTTTCTGAAGAACCATCTTGACGCACACGAGTCCTTTCACAAAATAGTTGAGTCTATCCATCAAGAGACCCAACTTTATTAGAGCTACGATATAATGGTGGCTAAGCAATGACCTGATAATTCGTGTACTTTTTGCATCATGAATTGTGAGACATCTCCATGGGATTGTGTAAATGTTACTATCGTCTGGTCGTTCTAGCGTTGCATCACTTTGGTCTAAGCAACCCTGAGAATGATCGAACTACTCGCATCATTATAAACGAGCTTGCAGTGTATTACCAGTCGCAAAATAATTTTATAGACCTCTATGGCTACCGAGAATAGAACGAAAAAAAAGGTCGAGACATTAGAGAAAACACGTGTTCTATGTTTATTGCTGAAACATTGAAGAGAAGCAAAGATAACTAACGGGTCACTTGATTAGCCAGCTATGGCCCTCAACATGGTTGATGCATTTGCATTATACGAGACAGAGGCAGTACAGCACATTGAAAAAGATAGAGTCTTCCTATTTGCACCGTAGTAGTACTAAAATTAATACGCATATACTGCGAATCCCATTAATTCACGCCCAATTACAGTGCGGCGCCCTGGTAGGTTATATACTTTATAGCACCACCTACACAAGACTATTAGATGCAACTTCAATATTACGAAGTTCGGGCATTACGAAGTTCGACATTACGATGGATTCCTTCCTAGGCGACGATGCCCTCGATCCGCCGCTATCGTTAGAGCTATTACACGGCGCTGGCCTTGATGAGATTTGCGCCTTCTTTCCGTCAGAAGCCCCGGCCCCCGAGACTGAGTCTGAGGCCGAGGAAGTTACTGAAGTTATCCTGGCTACCTAACCCGGAGCTGAGGAGCCAGATGAACTAGCTGGCTTGTGAGAAGTCTTTACTTTGAGTTGTATTTTTTTTGAGAAGGAATTGGCACTGATTGATAGTTGATAGTATGGTTTTGTATGAAGATATTTGCTCCCTGTGTGTTGCACTGTAACTTGGTGTGTGGGTGTGGTAATTGCGATTTTGGGGTAAACGTAGCTTGTGATGTGGAGTACTACGGTTTAAATAGGAATACGTTACGGTGCAAATAGGAAGACTTAAAAGATATTGTGAGAGCAACTGAGTCTGAAGAGTTGAACCACAATGTCTCTATTGCTTCCTTGAGATTATAGTTGTAATTTGATCATGTGTATATATGGACATTACATGTATGTTAAAGAGGGTCAGGCCAGTTCAGAGGAAGGCTATGATTCAGCCTGTAGATCATTTCATATTGTAATTATAAAGAACGATAATTATTTATGCCCAAGAGAAATGCTCAGAATGCAAATATACTCCTCCAGACCTAGAGCCTTTGAGGATATTTAGGTTTGCTCCCGCAACAGCATTTCGAACATCGTCTTGCATAGTAACTGGCCCACAAACAAAGACAGCAAGTGATTCCCCTCCATTTGCTGTCCTTGCCGCCTCTTCTTGGACAATCAGCGGTAGTTGAGGCCGTCCGTCGAGTTGCTCGTCGAACAGTGCCGATGCCGTAGTCTCTGTTCTGCCATCTTGGGCAATGATGTTCTCTGGCAAGGAGGCAGACTTGCTTAAATCTGCTGGGAGGTCAAGAGCTTTATCAGCTACGTCTACCTCTTGTGCAGCCTCCCCAGTTAAGTGTAATTGAACACGAATACTGGAGACCGACTCTAGTGTCTCGTATCGGGATAGCAGCTTCTTGACAGTTCTTATGTACCACAAACGAGTAGTGACATCTCGGATTGCCACTATGACGCGGAGAGTGAATGGGCCGTGGATTCTGCGCTCAATACCTTCCGTCTTTCCTGTTATGCCATCAAGGTTTGCTGCTTGGCCACGCTCTTCATCAACTGTCTTTGATTGGCACATGATGAACTGCTCAATGAATGGCAAGGTCCATCCCGCACCTGATCCTCCTGCAATGACAAGAAGATGGTCGCTGTGAGCATATGATTGCAGGTTAATTCCTCCATAAGGACCATCGACAAGTACAGGAATGGAGGTACCCGGGCTTTTCAGAGCAAACTGGTATAGACGTGCCGTTAAGCCGCGCTGATGGCGAATATAGAAGATGAGCTCCGACTTTCCTTCTGTTCTATTGCCTGGCATGGAGCAAATTGTGAATGGATGCGCCGAAATGGATTGGAAGAACCCAAAACCGGTGAAGCGGAGGAAGCAGTGCTGTCCAGGGATCCATGTGAAGTTCGCCGGGATTGAAATGCGAGTGAAGCCGCCGTCTTCAACGGTGACCTGGGCCTTTGATCGCGTACCATACTCGAAGCAAGTCCGCAGCCATGGATAAACGTAGCAAGGGACGTACACAGCCGCTGTCGCAATGAAGTAATGCCTGTGAAACCATCAGTGTCTGGTGTGGAGGGATACTGATAGCTGCAGCTTTGCCCTTACCAAGAAGTCAAGGTGTAATCGCAATGCCAGAAGAATATCAAGACAAATACTGCGGCGGCGAGTAGATGGGTTGCTTTGAAAAATTCATAACCCAAGTTTCTGCAGAGTGCGTTAGATGTGTAGTCCTGGTGGAATTGTATTCTGTTCCATCACCTACCGAATCACACTGTGAGACGCAAAAGTAAGCCAAGCCTGCAAAATGATGGCTACGATGCCGGTCCAGTAAAATATCAGGCCCATCTCAAACTGCATGACCATATCGTGAAATCGTATATGAAAGACGATAAAGGGAAACGTATGCATAAGTGCGAGGAGGAAAAAAGCGTAAGATATCCATCGATGGAACACTTGTAGCTTCTCGTGCGAGACACCCGTGAGGAGTGTGATCCAGTTCGTCTTAGTCGCTGTCGCGCTGCAAAAGAGGAGGAATAAAAGTCAGTATTTTTGACGGATGCTTGCTGGGCTGGGTTATCTGAGAGGCCTACAAGACAAAAGGCATGCATGCCAGAGCCATCCATCCCGATCTTGTGCCCAACGGTGGGGAGCCGCCATAATCCAAACTTGGCCAGTAATATGGTTGTGGAATCAGATCCATGCCTGGCAAGACAATTTGTCAATCTCAATGTCTACCTCATCCAACTAATCTCGCAGTCGACTCACAGAAGAAAAAGACAGTTCCTGCAGCCGCAATAAGGAGAAGCCCCAAGGGGGCCGAGTTCCATCGCAGCGCCTGGACGTGGAAGCCGCGGTAAGATAAGTATCGTGTTACTGCGATTATTTTCTGCCAAAGTGAAGCGCCTCGCCATGTTCGATGTCCCAATAACTGGGAGACAATGTTGCCAATGACGAAGATGCCGAGGACGCTCATTAGGAAAGCGATTGTCGACAGCGCGTAGACATGGTCAGCGATGAACCTTGTGAAATAGTTATTTAGTAATGCCGTCGAAGCTTTGCATCTTGGTTACTGTCAGAGTTGCTTTTACTTACCAGAAATGCCAACGCTGCTGGTAGTAATCGCACTGCTCCTGTGTGAAGCCGAAGCTGTCGCAAGTAAACTCGCGACTCCCCGTCAGTGTGATGGGCGGCGTAAGCCAGGCGGCGGACATGGTAAATGCTTTTCAAAGATGAATCAACAGCTCTTTGGATTCTATTTCATGACAAAAGCAACAGTGGGTTCATTTGTGTGCAATGCTGGTGCGAAGAGAGGATGAGTGAAATGGGCCGGCGCTGCTCAAGCACTCTGCTGGATACATGTAACACTGTGCTGCTCCACAACCTTGCCCAAAGGTAGTACGAGTTTGCGCCTGCCCATAACATACAAGGTACATTATGTGTACTCCTATGGGATGCTGAGCTTGGCTGATGACCTATTGCTCTGCACCTGTAGGTCTGTACACCTCTGACTGATGTCGTCGAGAAGGCTTGTGGCCCCCACGCCGGTGTCACAAATGGCGATTCATGCGTGTCTAGATCCCAAATATGGGGCTGAAGAAGTGAACAACGGACTTGGACAGGGGAAAGATCGCAGCTCATTCGCCCAGAATCATGCAGAAGCACATGGCATGGATTCTGAACATCCTCCCGCCGTAGCTGGGGTCACACTTGCAGTAGCGCGACGACTCTGTTTGAGCAAGTTTGCGCACTTATTTTCGACCGGCTTCCTTGTCCTAGTGGTCAGATACTGGTAAGTTTCCCAGCCCATGTCGTCTGAGAAACGTTGCTGCATCGAAGGATTGAATGTATGGGTTCTTTGTCCAACTCTCTCACGTAGATAAGTAGGGATGCGCGACTTATGACCAATCCCAACGACCTGATACGATCTACAGTAGCTTAGTCTGAGCGTTTCCATAGACACACAGAGTTGTTTCTTCCTCTGCGAAGTTGGTACGTTATCATCTTCGTCTTTCATGTGACTCGTATCCTGGTGGTCTGGCCCGACGGCGTGCTCATGTTCCCGTACCCAGCTTAACGATCGTTGTGAGACAGACAAAGTTTCTTTCTATTTTGTTCCTACTCATGGTGAGGCGCTCAAATTATCTCTGCCCCTGAGGTTTATCTTTATTCCACCAATTTGTGCTCGCCCTCGTCGTAGCGCGGAACTCGGCGCGAAAACACAACAATCACCACCATGGACTCAGCATCACCGTCAATGGACATGCCGATGGGCGCTACCCCCGCCATGGCCATGCCTTCTTCGACAGCCGACCCAATGGACATGTCATCATCCAACATGACGATGAACATGGAGTCCATGATCATGGCGTTCTTCACCTCGACAAACACACCTCTTTGGTCATCGGCTTTCACGCCCAACACGACCGGGCAGTACGCAGGAGCATGCATCTTTCTTATTGCTTTTGCTGTCGTGTTTCGTATGTTGCTGGCATTGCGATTCAACTTGTACAAGGTGGTGGCCGTCGTCAAGCGGAGGCGTAGTGGCGGTCTACTCCAGCCGGACATTACCGAGACCAAGGTGACGCTGCGACCTTGGAGAGCTAACGAGGCTATCCTGTCAGGAGCACTTGATACAGTGATCGCGGGAGTGAGCTATCTACTGTCAGTCTGAAATACCCCCGTGAGACGACAGTTTACCCAGTCTGCTGACTTTGTCCTAGTATGGTGGCAGTTATGACAATGAATACTGGCTACTTTCTGTCGGTGCTTGGCGGTGTTTTCCTGGGCAGCGTGCTATGCAGTCATTTGACGGGCAGTGCTGGAGGCCATTGAACCATTAAGTCCATTTACTTGAAGACGAGGCGAATGTATAATGAATGGTATTCTCTTGTTGGACAAGTAGAGGCAGTCTCATAAACCCGAAGTGGAGTACATCCACAACCTGGGACATGCAAATCGTTCTTTTCTCCAGGAGGAAATGAAATCATCGCACATCAGTGTGTAAGTGTCATGCTGCGAATGATTCGACTTGAACCAATCAACGCATGATAATGGCTGTATATATAGCAAGCTATCATTGATTTTGATCTGTCGTATCATGATACTATCTGAGCTTCACCAATTACTTATTTTAAATAAGATACATATATATAGTGAAGCACTGTAGTCAATTGACATGATGAGATATATGCCGCTGTTCCTTTAGGCTCATATTCTTTCTTACTTGATTCATCCATCGTGCCTTGCGTACGTGGTAAACTGTTTGTCCGCCTTCAGCCTTTCCATATCCTCTTTTTCAAGGCACACTGCTACAGAGATCTCGCCGTCACGCTTTCGAGGCATGAAATACACAAAACTCTGCAACGGCGTAAACCATGGCCGGCGAACAGCCTCCGGCTTGCCTAGTCCTAAATTGAAATCCAACTCATAGCTGTTCGTTTTAGCCCATGAACTTACTATCACGTCAACTGAAAAGTCTAATGATGAGGCAGGCGAGACATGCGACTTGTCAGCTTGGCTATGCAAGTAGGTAGCCAAGGCGCGCGTGTGGAAAGGGAGGATTGTGGTATTAGGTTCCAAAGCGGCTCGCAACCTGGATGCTATTTCGCCCAGCGGCAATGCGACAAGCTCTTGTAGCGTATACGTCGCGTACGTCATGTTCTGTACGATACCTGTGTACGTCGCCGACACATCAACATATGAACGGACGTCTATAGCTCGCGCAAAGGTTGTGTCTGTGTTGGGCGGCAAGCGATCAGCGCGGGCGCGCATGATGCTCTGCCAAATAAATGCGCTCAGTGCGTCATCAGTAGATACGTAGCTGGAACCGCTTGGGAGAGTCTTGACAGCAATCGACTTTAGGGCTGCCAACGATGTGGGATGAAAGGTAAAACTTGCCCAGAGAATCTGAGTTGGCTGTTTTTCATCCTTATCGAGAGCATGGCGAGATGGACTAGGTGCAGTGGCAGCTAGATGACGAGCAAGCTCGGGGCCACGCTCGTAATTATCAAGAACAGGAATGAGATTTTGACGTTGGAGGTTGCCGGATGACAGCTCGTCCTCTGTAAAAGACTCATAATGACAGGCCTTCGAGAGGAGATGCATAACCTGTCCTTGCCCCATAATGTCCATGGTCTGATGTTGACCAAGGAACGTGAGTACCAAGCCGCCAACGATGAAATTTGCTTGTAGAAGAAATACAGGCGAGCCGTGATCGTGTCCGCTGACGGCATCGGCTGCGGGAAAGGTACTGCGAGGCGCAATAACAGATTCGTTCAACATTCTCATTGGGAAGTTGGCTTCTCTCAGTTCCATCATGGTTGGAGCTGAGGTGTCCATTCTGAGATCTTTCACTGCCAAGTAGGGGATTTCCTGTAGCTCCTTGATCTTGAAAACCCCAGAGTTTCCGGGGCCATCACCTTCAACGACGACCTGGCCTGCTACCCATGGAAAGCTGGCCGTTAGCCGCCGAAGGCCAGATTCCAATGTACTCACGATGGTGGACTGAGCAACACCATCAGGCATCGCAAAGCATAGACATATTTGCGTATGGATGTTGAGTCTTGGCTGCTGCCCAAATATGTCCAGGCAAAAATCCATTTCTCTAGGTGAAGAAATTTAGTCTTGGTAATTGATGGCAGTGGTCATAGAGTAGCAAGACTGTGCGCAAGCACCACTAATCATTTCCCGTAGGATTAGTTGGCCCTCTTACTTCGCGATGAAGGGGCAATATCACTTCTGTGACACTAGTTACTTGGACATGTACACTTGATTTGATGCCTCGCAAGAATGCATGAACCAGATTCGGTGGAATATACGGGGTAATTAATTCAGATATGTCAATAGATCTGCAGGTGTTACACACACCAATTGAAGCAGCGTGTACAGAAGCATGAATGGCTGGGGACCAGCGAAATTACTAAGAAGGATGATATTACAAAAGATCAGTCAATTGATCTTCTAAAACGAGCGCGACTATCCCAGGCAACGTCAAACAACAAGGGGCGTGTGGTAAGAGAAGATCCAAGCCTGCATCCATCAAGGGACTAGACTGGTTGGCTAGATTGTATGCATATGTGGATGGGGCCACAGATGTGACAGACGCTTGCATAGTAAGGAGTCCATGCCTGGAAAGAGATTACAGTCGCGACCTTTTATATGCGCGCAAACTTGCTCAGCCCATTCCTGCCACTCCGCTCCGAGTACAACTTTCGCCAACAGGGTTAGGAGAGTGAGTTGACTGCCGCGTATGGAATGGGAATGGTCTAGAATTGCGGAGTGAATATACACCATGAATCGTGGAATCTCGTACACTCCTCGCGACAGATCTAAATCATACATTCCAGCAACCAGGGGGTATCAAAAAACCTGCGCAGCTGAGTAGCCGTGAATGCCCAAGCCCCATGTCGACTGTCTCTGCGACGAAAGCAGTGGGCGATCATGGACGATGTTCAAAGTGTAGCAGCTTACATATGTAAACTCATTGGTTCCGTTCAAAGTGCTGTTCTAAGGTAATCATACTGTATCGGACCTATATCAATCACATTGAATCAACAACTGGTTCAGACACACCCAATCACAATCTCGGATACGGTTAAGACACTGCCAAAATGCAACGAAAAGTGTCCATCATCGGTGCTGGTCCATCCGGCTTCGCCCTTGTGGCTGATCTCCAAAGCCGCGGGATAGACGCACTGGTCTATTCACACCCAGACCATCTTCGATATGCCAACGAGGTCATGGACACAGGCCTATTAACAGCACGGGGAAAGATTGAGGGTTCTATGCCCGTATGCATCACCTCGGATATGGGTGACATCATTGAATTCTCCACGATTATCATCATTACGGTTCCATCTACCGGACACGAGACAGTTTTGCAGGAACTGAGAAGATTTCCTCTCCAACATCACACCATTATCTGCATACCGGGCAACTTATTCTCTCTCGTTGCTGATATTGAGATTGGATGCGTCCTAGAGACCAATCTGTCTCCATATTCTTGCCGGATGGAAAGAGATGTAGTGACGATTCTGGGAAAAAAGAATTCCATCTTTATTGCAGCACTTCAAAGTCTTCCAAGTCAAGCGGTATACGATGCGGTACAAGAGATTATGCCAGTTGAGCTTTGCTGGTGCAGCAGTGTCCTCGAAGTTTGCTTGTTAAACATAAATGGTGTATTTCATCCATTGATGATGCTGATGAACGCTGGTCGCATCGAAGACACTGGTGGCGACTTTTTCCTATATCGAGATGGCCTGACAAGTTCCGTTGCCAAGGCCATGACTGTGATCGATCAAGTGAGGATACAAATAGGCAAGGCACTCGGTCACAATATGAAAAGTGCGTTGACAGTTTCTAACGAGTGCTACGGCCACGATTTTTTGGACCTGGTGGATTTGGCAAGGAATTCAGGGCCGCACAAGGGACTGAAGGCTCCATCAGACCTTCAAAACCGAAATATCTCAGAAGACGTTCCTGATCTGCTTGTTTGCTGGCACAGCCTTGCCGAGAAGCTTGGCATCGATGCGTCACCCATCAAGGCCATTATCGTTCTTGCCCAAATGACTACTGGTGTCGACTATTTCGAGTCTGGGAGAAGCCTTCGGAAGCTTCGTCTGGAAGACATCTCCCGGAGGGAGCTAATTGCAAGATTCACGGCTCAACCAGACAACTTTATTCTCAGCCGATTGTAACTGGCAAATCTAGAGAAAAGTAGATTTCGTATTGGACGATGGCGCAACACGTGGTTAGCTGCTTGGGGATGGATCGGATCTCTGGCCAAATCCATGAGCAACCTGTGTTGTCACGGATGGAGTGGTCGAACTGTTTATTTTGCCAGATAGATAACGCATTACAATACATGTTAGAGTCAATTTACTACGTATTCATTTTATCTATTGTGAAATGGCCTGGTTCCCAAGGCATTAGAGCTTTAATTTGAACAGCTGTGTCCTTCGAATCTTTTCACCATACACAGCCAAGATGCAGAGAAGTGGTGCAAGAGCAAGTGCGATGAAAGCCAGCAGGGAGTTCCCCCATCCCCATCCCAATGTCTTGTACAAGTCCAGACCACTGAGAGGAATAAGCGCCCCGGCAAGACCCCTGAGCGCCGCATTAGCCCCGTTAACACTAGCAGAGTGATCCTCAAATGTGTCGATGAGATAGGTCTGGACAGCTGTAAAGATTAGAATGTAGCCGAACCCTGTCATGGCTGTTCCAACTTGAGGAACGGCCCAATGAATATGTTTTTCGACTCCCCACCCATACACAAATATCCCAAGTGAGAAGCTTAAGGCTCCAGGTACTGTGACGAGGAAGGGTAGCCGGTCCTCCGGCGTAATCATCCTTCCAGCGCGTGCCCGCTTCTCCAATGTCTTATCGCTGAAGTACCCCAGGTAAGCAAGCCCTGACAAAGTCCCAATGCCACATGCTATAAACACGAGCCCGGATTCAAACGTGGAAAAGTCGTAAGCCTCTTTAAATATAATTGAGAATGTTGAGAAGAATATGTAGATGATGCTGTACAACACACAGATGTAGACGCAGCTAGCCGTAACAATTGGACAAAGGAGTAGCATTTTGGAGGGTCGCATGATGCTTCGTATGACAAGTTCCTGGAGGTCTAAGTCGGAGGCGAGCCTCGACCGGTAGTTGGCGTTCCCAGTCTCTTTCCTGAGTCGGCTTGCCTTCCTTTCCAGTAGCACTGGAGGGTATGTCTCTCTTAAAATGGTTAGAGCGACAACTGTGACGAGGCCGGCCTAATAACGATGGTTAACGTGACGAGCTTTTTTTATTGAGTCGGCGGGCTAAGCTTACTACGATTGAGATGATCCAGAAGATCCATCTCCAACCGAGAACCTCTGCCACATAACCGCCGATGATGGGGCCTACCATTGGGCCAATCACGGTGCCTACAGCCCAGAGTGACACGGCCTTTCCTCTTTTCTCCCGAGGCATAATATCTGCAATACTCGCCGGGCCAATCGATATTGTGGCCACACCTGCGAACCCAGATAGAAACCGAAATCCAAGGAGCATCGCTTCATTGTGTGAGACGGCACATAAGATGGTGAACACGACGAAGAGCACATTCGTGACGTTGTAGACAATGACACGGCCATACAGCTCACTCAGTGGAGGGAGCAGTAGTGGTCCGACAGCGAAGCCTAGCACATATATTGACAACACAAAGGTTGGAAATGTTGTCGAGCTGGAGTGGAAATCCATCAATATCAGCTCTACCGCTGGCGCGACTACCGATGACACAAGTGGCCTGCTGAGAATTAGCCAATGCCTCGAATCGTGCCTCGAATCGTCTGGCCATTGGAAGCTCTCACACTTACACCAGGAAACTCATGACGGAGATCGTCAGAATGTTGGCCCATTTTTTCGTCGCAGGCCAGTTCATAGGGTTTTCGGGATCTTGCTCTTCTGGCTCGTCCCACCAAACTGAGAGCGGCATGCATGATTCAACCTGTTGATTGACATCCTTCGAACTTGAACTTGTTGAAGTATTGACAGGGTATGTAGCTCCCATTGATTCGGAATTGGTTCTGGTTTCTTTACCCGTCTGTTCTATGTCTTGCGACGGCCGTGTTGGAGTGCGCGATGATGACATTTTATCCTCCACTGCAACACGATCTCAATTCAGCAGATAACTTAGCTCCAGAATAATTGTCTCACTTACAACAGCCTGCGTAAAATTTCTTCTTCACTAACAAGAATATCACTCGCCGGGAACCATGCTAGTAAAGGTTACACCTCTGGCGGTAAATACGATCCGCCAATGTCATGTCACAGATAGTGTATTGAATGTCCACTCCCAGTCACGGCCACAGTGACATCGTTTATGCAGTACAAGGCCTAGCATCGCTAATACCTACATGAACCAACATAAAAGGAGAAACGTGACAAAAGATACTGGGATCTGGTACAGATAAAAAGAGCTCAATTCTATGGGACAAATTCTAGCGCAGTACAGTGCAGTGCAGTGTAGCATCACCACCCCGCTTAGGCTTTAACCGCCACAGTAACTAGGAGATCGATATCCATGTGGATTCCATCTTCCACGAGAAGTTTGTTCCATTCCGTCTTCATTTCCTCCCTTGCACGTGGCCGAAGCTCCAGAGGAATGCTGCCATACGTCTTTCCGGATGAGCTTGCATCCAGCCAGTCAATCATTTCATCGGCATCTTTGGTCGACTTTGTGATCTTGTTGACGACAATACTTCTCTCTGGGAACCCGGCATCGTCCAAAAGCCTTTCAAGCTCGCGCTGCTTAAGAAACTTGGGCGGGCTCTCTTCTGGATACTTTCGGTATGGTTCTCTGGACAGCACCTCGGCTTTGATCTTCTCTTGTGCGCTGAGCGTATCGCCTGATCCGCCTGAGATTCCAAGCAGTCCTCCTGGTCTGAGTAGGCGACCAAATTCCTTCACTGCTGCAGGCTGGTCTTGTACCCAATGCAGTGTCGAGTTCACATAGACTGCATCAAAACTGTCCGTAGGAAATTGCGATAGGTCTTCGGCTTGGCCTTCGAAGAATGATAGATTTGGCTTCTGAATCTTCCGTGCAATCAAAATGCGTTCCGTGCTAGGATCAATGCCCACAACGCTGCAGTTCTCGCCGACAATCTCTGCTATGTGAGCTGTGAGATTTCCAGGTCCGCACCCGACATCAAGAACTCTCATGCCTGGGGCAACATTGAGTCTTTCGAGGAGAAACAGCCCGGTGCCGTACTGGGTGTTGCTAACCCGGGTATATTCCGTTGCCAGCTCCTCCGTATCCCCCATTTTCAATATTGATCCCAGTGTAAATCTTAGGGTTAAGCTGCCAGAAACAAAGAGATGGTTTGGAACATTATCTCAGTTATAACATGAGTATTTGCACCATATTATAAAGCTCATAGGCGCGGCAACCAGAACTGTGACAAGCTCCACGCTGAGACACATCATCATTCCAGACGCCCACTAACAAAACCACGCAACCTAAATCCTACAAGGGTGTGAGAGCGTACCCCATCTGGTGCAGCAATAGCATCCACCTGCGGGGTGTGGTTGTATTCGCATCGGAAGTAGATCACAACCCACAAAGAGAGCTATTTTGAGCTGGTTTTCTCCCTTTGTCTCCTTCTTCTATTTTTTCTTGCAATGCGACGGTACCCTGGTTCTAGTGCCATAGGACAAGGGACAAACCATTCCCACTTCCAGGGTTGGCACGAACCCCTCACCACTAATGGGAGAATTGCCCTACGCAAGTAGAAATGAGGGAGTAGCCACCTGGAAACCTGACAATTTATATTCTCTTACTCTGGTTACCCTAAATACTTACTTACTTTGGTGGTCAAAAGTTTAGTAGTCACACATATGAATCTCGAGGCAACCGTGCGAGCGTATAAATTTGACCATACAATGACGCTACTCTCTACGCCTTAAACATCTCAATTTTTAAATCGTGGTCCCAGGCCGCAATCAGTAACAAATTGAGAACAGCCTTGACAGAAAAATTTAGGCTCACCTCATTTCCATCATGCTGATTCAAATGCTTTCTGTGACCTCGGTTACCTATACATTTTCTGTTCTAGTGAGTAACCTTGACCGACCCCGTAACCTTTGCTCATTCCCTGCAGTTCATCATTGGTCTTGTTATTCGCATTCTACAGAATCGAATCTTTCACCCGCTACGTTCAGTGCCTGGTCCTTGGTTAAATAGCCTGTCAGAACTGCCTGCTGCAATAGCTCTTGTAAAGGGAGATCAACACCTTTACTACCGGTCTCTGCATGAAAAATATGGCTTGGTTGTGCGTGTTTCTCCCAATGAGCTGAGTTTTATTACAACTGAGGCTCGAGAAGAGATTTATGGGTTTCGCGTAAGTGCTTTAAACTCGACATTGTAATCTCTTACTGACCTGAGATCGTGAAGAAAGGCGGCCTTCTCATGGAGAAGAGTCCTATATTTCTCGGGGCCGTAGGGAACGTCAATGGAGAGACTGGCGTGAGCCTCGCACTGAACAAAGAACATACTCGGCAACGCAAGGCTTTGGGATACCTGTTCACCAACAGCGCATTGGCCAAACTGGAAGATATTCTTAAAATCCATGTTCAGAAACTCGTATCCGTGCTCGAGAAGGGGGCATCTGAGAAGCAGGCAGTGAATGTCTCAGACTGGTGTATGAATGCGCATATTATATCATTCTACGTTTGCCGTATCCGCTGACAATGATCACAGACACATACCTTGCATTTGATATAATGGGCGACCTGTGCTTCGCAGAGCCTTTTGGATGCTTGGATCAGGCTTCAGCTACGGAATGGTCAACTTCTGTCATCAACGTTTTCGTAGCGGCTACTTGGACACAGGGCATACGCCGAATATCTGGTGTCGGCACGTGGCTTGAGCGTCTCATGACATGGCTTCTGGTCCCTGCGAAGGCTGCCTCATGGCGATCGATCCATTTGAACAATTCCTGCGAGAAAACAGCTAGTCGCCTGCAAGACCCTAACAGAGAACATACAGATTTCATGTACCACATTCTGAACAACGAGTCTAAAAGCCTATTATCCAGAACTGAAATCCAGCTGAACATGGCCTTGTTTATTAGTGCTGGAACTGACACAACTGCTACGGCTTTAGTCGGGTGGACATACTACATTTGCACTCACCCCAATGTATATAAGCGACTTACAGTGGAAATCAGAAACGCTTTTACGACCAACGATGTTATCAAATGGGACAATGTTAGAAAATTGGCGTACCTCGAGGCTACGTTGAACGAGGCTCTGCGTCTTTTCCCACCATCACCTGCAAGTCAGCAGCGTGTAGTCCCTTCAGGTGGCGCTACCATTGCCGGATATTATGTTCCTGCAGGAACTACAGTGGCCGTACCTCCATGGGTATCGACACACTCGTCTGTCAACTTCAGTGATCCAGATACCTTCAAACCAGAGAGGTGGCTAGGAGAGGACGCGGAGTTCCTGGATGACCACCTGAATGCATCGCTACCATTCGGAACAGGACCTAGGGTATGCATTGGGAAAAACCTAGCATATCTTGAGATGAGACTCATTGCAGCCACAATATTGTGGAACTTCGATATTGAGCTTGACAGAAACGACCATGAAGCGGTGAATCGGCAATGGGGTTTGGATGGTCAAATGAAGCCTATGAAGGTATATCATTCGATGACAAAGCTACCACTTTGGGTCAGATTGAATAGAGTAAATACATAAGCTTTCAGTCGTGAAAAAAGGAAAAGCAAAATAAGTTATACTCGTCAAGTTGCGTGTCGGCTCAAATGTAGAGATAATCAGTTTCCAAATTCAGATTATGTCTCATCAAATAAAACATTGTTGGAATCTTATCAGTGTCAACTGGGATATAAGTAGGCTAAAGGATTTTGTTGAAGATGACGAACTAGTGCTATTAAAAGTAGCATCAGAAAGTGTGCCGGTGTCACGCACGAAGAGGAACTCTATCGATCTAGTTTTCCTACATAAAGCCAGAGAAGAGTTTTAAAATATATCATGTATCTTAAACCACTGGTGTCAAAAGCCCAGTTTTAATGTCAAAAATAAATCCTCTGGCTGATTCTTTCAACTCTTTGTGAATATAAGGTGATTTTCGCACAACTTCCAAGTCGTGTCTTATTCCCTCCTCCATACTATGATACACCACAGTCAGCTTTTATGTTATCACGACACACATTGATAAACAGAAGAGGTCGGTGACAAAGACGGAAGATTAGGGAACCTACTTTGAGAAAAGAGTGATCGGAAATGCTGCCAGCTCTTCTTTAGTGGCACTGGGGAGATTTTCCTTCAAGTACTCAGAGACTCCATCTGCCGTCAAACTTATGACGCCACAATTAGTGTGGTGAACGATGACGAGCTCCTTGAACTGGAACTCGCTGTCTAGAGTAGCGATATCCACCATGCTAATCTCGACCTGACCGCCTAAATTTCTAATTGCAGCGATTTCTAAGAATTTGCAACTCAGCATCATGTATCGAGGAAGCATGGCGAGGACTAAGAACAATCGTGAGACTTACCACCCCTTCTCCCCTGCATAAATTGCTGAGGATCGCATCGCGGATCAGAACAGGCAACTACAGAGAATTAGTTTGAGTGAAACGTCTGGATTTGAATGTGAAAAATGTACGCACTGACAATAGTGGACGGCGAAGTCCATTCCAGCAACTCGCCCAAGTCGGGCCAAGGTTTGTGCACAGTGGCCGCATACTCCCTATACGCGGTGTGAGGCAATTATTCAAATGAACAATACATGGTTCAAGGAGTAGTACTTGTTGCGCTGGAGCAGCTCCTCGACCGTCGGGCGATACGCTGGTTTATAGTTGGCAGGCTTGCCGTCCATATTGAAAAGCGATGATTCGCTAGTTCAAAAAAGCCTTATCCCTTAATCAAATCAGGTTGATGGAAATATTTTACGATGACGACTCTGGAAATGCTTTTTGGATGAATGCAGAGGTCTCTCGGTAGCTCGAGGAGCAACCGGCCTTTATATATCTATGAACAAGGTCATAAACGGTGTATAGATTTTGCTTCTGCAATTGTTAGGTAAGTATTCACTGTCCTATAACACGGTCAAAGTGACCGTCCAAAGATTACTTAACGCTGTTGATAGTGTTCTTAGCTTCATTATGAGATACTCCGAGCCGTGGTGGAAGCTATCTGGTGTTCCTTGGTTGCTTTGTAATTGCACACCCGCTGCTTCTAACCTGTACCTCTAGCAATCGGCTCTCCCACATCAATCTCTCACTAAAAGTTGTCAATAGTCACTATAGCATTTAATAGTCTCATTATTTTAGTGGTAAAATGGAATGTAATACATCCGAGCCTGGTGTAGCCGTGTATAGTGGATACTCTTTGAGAAATCAAATTCTCCAGGGTGATGACATACGGCATTTAAAGCCTATAAAGAGTCTCAATATTCCATACCGACTCGTCTATATACTTTTGTCCATGTATTCTGTCTTTGTTTATTCCTAAGAACTCCACCGCAATGCCTGCGAAGACAAGATATCATGTTTATCATGTTCTGTGAAAAGACCTGGTCCGATTGACATGGTCACCTAGTTCGGCTTCTCTGTCTATGCTCGCGGATATCATTAGGTACAGGTAGTGCTCGGAGGGATGACACATCAGCCAGGCTAGCTTAGAACGCAGCCCCTTCTAGAGATGCAATTAGTTCACCATCCGTCTTCTACAAGTACCTAGTGGTAACACATGGATCGAAAGGGTTGATACAACTGAGCTCACATGCCAAGACTTTCTAAGTATCTCAAATCCCTCTTCATCTTTCTATAGGTCCAGGAGTATACAAAGATTGGTGCCTGAAGTATGAGAATTAGTTTTGGATTCTAGATTGGTGAGCTAGCCGCGTTCCGCGTTACAATTCGTCAAATTTTCGATAAAAACAGATGAATTCTAAATTCCAGACTCCTTCTCTCCTCTATTTTACTTGTATTGGACCTTGGCCATTTTTGATACGAGGAAATCACAAAGTTGCTGCATAATCGCGCCTTTCCTTCGAGCAGTTGTGACATAATTATGTCCGACTCTATGCGGGGATAAGTGTAAGCGTCGAGTCCCATGACTAGCCGCCATGTACATAATGCCTGGGTCCCCGGATTTTCTCTACAAAGGAAAAATCGCAGATGTATATGGATTGCAACGTAATATCCTAACTGCTGTGTTTTCAATATCCATTCATGCGATCTAGCCATACCCCAATATGCTGGCCTCGGTAACATATACTCCGCGGCCTTTCATCGTCTCTCCCTCGCCCAGATAAAGCTTTTGGGATCACTCTCATAAAGAGAAAAAGTTGTTTAGAACTAATACCAAGATGTATTTCTTTTTTAGAAAAAAGATGTAGTAGCCGAGAGCGAGTTGGTAGAATAATGCTGCGGATGCGGCCGAAAGGAATATAGATCTTGAAGTCTATTTGGCGCATTCAAGGGCTTCACTCATGTACAGAGCAGTGAGATTAAGGATGTACTTGTGTATCTGTGCCGAGGTAAGAACGGCCTTCATATTTCCATCACTATCTAGAGGCAGAACATGTTTACATTTATACGCCAAAACCATCGTCCAAGGCCTTGCGTGAGGATTTTGTGGCCAAGGCTCACCGGTTTGTCGTTTTTGGAAGTGGTAAAGCTGGCCTCATCCTTACCGCACGTGCTTGTCCACTAAACAGGGGAGAATAGACTAAGAAAAGGGACTAGCGATCTTCAGTCAAGAATCATTTGTCTATTAAGTCGTGAGATAAGTCAGTAAGATCGATGTCCCCGCTCTTATAGCCTAGCTCAACACGTAGAAAACTATCCCGTTCAGTCACCCCAGTTTGAAGTCTAATTTTAATGGTCATCTTATTGCCATATCACAATATACTCAAGGCATTTAGCCAGCCCTCGTCAATGACCAAGGCTTTCCTCTACGGTTGTGTTTTCAACCACGAGATATACGGTAAGAATGGTCTGATAACAAGCTGAAGGTCCGCAGGATAGTCCTCTACAGTACAGGCACCAGTGCTGAAAGCGGATTCGACCTATCATCCAACAATTACATGCTAGCCGCTACGCCCAAGCAGATTGACTTGGTAAACTCCAACAATGTATTCTTTGCAGATAACCCCGTGGGCAAAAGATACGTGGTGGGCTTATCTTGCAGAACCAATTGAAACGACTAGGGGTGAGTTGTCCAGTGAGTGGCTCTCCTGGGGTTTCACGAAAGGTGATGAGGATGTAGGGAACACTCATAACTGCACACTCCTTTTCAACCAGCATCAATTGGGTATTTCTCCTTTATGGGCGAGCCCCATTTCTCTAAATGCCCGTTGGATTGTCCCACTTGGTGGGCGGGCTATTCGTTAGGTTATTCCTCCTCACAGAAGTACCTAGGTAGGTATGTTAGGTACTCTTTAGAATGCAACAGGTAGAAAGTACCTAGTGCGTCCACTGATTACATTAATGTCTCATTAGCATTTAAACTTAAAATTAAGTCTTGTTAAAAGTCTAAGCTAGCTCTTCTCCCCCAATTGTAGCGAATAACTGTAAATGCGGTGAGGAACTTACGGATTTGTCTGGTAAAATATCGTGACGTGTAGGACCTCTCAGATGTAAACCCTCAACAAGAGTAATATAGTCAATAGTATTCCTATTACCTGGTTCTTGTCAAGGAGCTAGCAAAATAAGCTTTAAATTAAATATACCGTGACTCCCAATAAGCCCCCAAACATAGAGCTGTGATTCATTAATGAGATAGCTTGTGGACCCCATACTGTTGATGCAAACATGTAACCAAAAACAGACGTTTAAGTGCAACCACTTTGTGTCTCCTAACAGATAGATGCCTCATAAATAGCTAACTCTGTCACATTAATTACTACGGTTGCGATTAGTGGCCCGATGCTTTCCCCGAATACGGATTGTCATATGCAGAGTTATCATGGGACTTATACGAGTTAAACCCTGAAACTTCTAGAAATGGAATAACGTGCGCAGATGCGCCGGCCGTTATCATGCAGTAAGATTGGCTTGAGTTAGCGACAGCAAGGTCAGGCTGCAGAGTGAGTAAATCGATGTGCGCTACCTATGTATCACGCAACTGGATTAGGCAACTTGTGGTTTAGGGCTGAGAGGCTAGTGGGCATGCTCGGAC
Organism: Trichoderma atrobrunneum; assembly: GCA_003439915.1. NCBI lineage: Eukaryota > Fungi > Ascomycota > Sordariomycetes > Hypocreales > Hypocreaceae > Trichoderma > Trichoderma atrobrunneum. The sequence goes on along the minus strand of PNRQ01000141.1, from coordinate 73,392 downwards.
ATAAAGTTGGATATCCATTTCTTCAGCTTGCGGGTAAGTGGAGGTGAAAGACAGCAGCAGGAACCCAACGTTGACAAAATTGGAAGTTCACAAGCCACTTTACGCTCAAAATGTGTTCTTCGGGGCTTCGCCGAGGGTAATGATCAGTCTGTGTTGAGAGCCTTCTAAAAATAGGGGATTGTCTGTACAAATTGTGCCTTGTGGTCTAATCTGGTATAAGCTTAAATATAGCGGATCAGTTTCCTCTGAATACCACATTGTCCGAAATATATAAAGAGACAACTTCGGCACCCAAAGGATATCCAAATCAAAGAATACATCTTTGAAGATAGCAACACAAGGGAACTACTCTCTCGAAAACTCACCATGCTCTCCTATCTTCCTGTCCTTGCTCTCCTATGGGCCCCCACACTCGCAACAATCCCTAGCTTGTCTGGCTACCACGTCGTCTGGTCCGACGACTTCAATGGCGACCATTACGCCGGCGTCGACCACAGCAAATGGGTGCAAATCGCTAAATCCAATAACGCGAACGGCGAGGTGGAAACCTACACATCGGGCACCGACAATGTTCATCTTTCGGGTGATGGCCAGCTGTACATCGTACCCACCAAGTCTGATGGGAAATGGTATTCGGGCCGCCTTGAGAGCAACACTGCGCAGGTGTGCGACACTGGCGGAGCTATGATATTTCAGTCCGAGCTTTGGGTTCCCGACTTTACCGGGAGCCCAGCCAAATTTGCCGGTCTCTGGCCAGCCTTCTGGGCGAAAGGAAACAATTATCGTAGCAGCGGGGTCCCATGGCCAAAATGTGGCGAGTGGGACATTTTCGAGGTGACGGATAAGATGAGCAACCAGAACCAAGGAACGCTGCACTTCCAGGACGCAAACGGCAATCACAATGGGGCATTCAACGGCAGGGTAACCTACCAGGGCGGACAGTACCATACTTGGGCGTTCAAGGTGGATCTCCGCAACTCCGACTGGACGAAGCAAAGTTTGATATGGTATCTGGACGGTGTTCAGTTCTACTCTGTCACGGGTGCCCAGGTCGGGACGTACCAGCAGTGGGTACAGCTAGCCCAAAGCACATACTATATCATCCTGAATGTGGCCGTCGGTGGAGGATATCCAGGAAATCCAACCGCGAGTACTGTCAGTGGGTATGATGCCTCTATGAGGGTCAAGTACGTGGCTATTTATAAGACCAATTAAAGGAAAAACCTTTATATTAAGTGTAAACAGAGAAATATAACTATAGAGAGGGTGATTTGATAACTTGGGAGATATATGAAGACGTGCTTTTTAGGTTAGATTTAGTGGTATACCCTATACATACAATACCTAGTTATTCAAAGCCGCGTGCTGACGTTCGCATATCAATGTCTCCTGGTTTACAGTCAAGGAACTCAGCACCAGCTCTGAAATTCTGAAAAGAAGTCATTTGATTACCGAATTTTCTTCTCCTGTCTTCATATGCCTTGTATCTTGGACTCTAGTTTCCTACATAGTGAAAAACGACTACAAGAATCCTATGTACCGAGACGAGTCACATGTGAAGAGTACGTATGCGGCATTATTGAGTACAAACAAAGTCCATTCTCGGTGGAAAAGATGTCTTACTAACTTGTTTTTGAAACCCATATGCCTGAATAGACAATTTTGCTCGGCTGCTCCCCGTTTACAGTCCGTTTACTAAGCGGGTCTTGGATCTAATAGGCCAAAAGCTTCCGGTAAACGATGTTTTGATTTGCCTAGCTTAAAAGCGGCTGTTACCATATAGGTGCCAATCTTTTCTAGCCGCTGCAACCTTCTCCGCATAAATGATACTTCATGTCGGGAGAAGACCTTCCATTGTTCTACTTCTGGGGTAAATTATTTAGCCGCGATGTTATGTTTTCTTGGCTTCTAAATTGGCGGATAATTCGGCGCTCCAGAAGGCAACGAAGACCGTTTTGTAAGAAAGCAGTCCGATGGGCCACTATTAGTACCGAGCCGTGATGCATAAATACCGACATAATCATCCGGTATGGATCGTCTGTTGAAACGTTGTTTCATGCATACACAGCAGCAAGATTTATTCCGTGCTATTTACAAACATGGCTCAAAAGCTTTCCAACCTCCTTGCCACCGCACTAACGGTAGCCACTGGCGTTGTAGGACATGGACATGTCAACAACATTATCGTCAATGGGGTGTACTATCAGGGCTATGATCCAACATCATTTCCATACATGCCAAACCCGCCCATTGTGATAGGCTGGACGGCTGCGGATCTTGACAATGGTAAATGCCTCTCATCTGGATTTATTGACTCTTCTCGTGCCTTGACGCTTATACTATTCTGCAGGTTTTGTTGCACCTGACGCATATCAAGGCCCCGATATCGTCTGCCACAAGAATGCTACCAATGCTAAGGGGCATGCATCTGTCAAGGCCGGAGATTCTATTCTCCTTCAGTGGCTGCCGCTCCCGTGGCCACACCCGGGCCCTATCGTCGACTACTTAGCCAACTGCAATGGCGATTGCGAGACTGTGGATAAGACGACGCTTGAGTTCTTTAAGATTGATGGCGTTGGTCTCATCAGCGGGGCGGACCCGGGCAACTGGGCCCAGAACGTGCTCGTTACCAACAACAATACCTGGGTTGTGCAGATCCCCAAGGATCTACAGACAGGCAACTACGTGCTACGCCACGAACTCATCGCCTTACATAGCTCTGGACAGCCGGACGGCGCCCAGAACTACCCCCAGTGCTTCAACCTCGCCGTCACAGGCACTGGGTCACTGCAGCCTACCGGCGTCCTAGCGACCGACCTTTACCACGAATCTGACCCTGGTATTCTCGTCAATATCTACACCAGCTCTCTTGCCTATACTATGCCCGGTCCCAGTTTGGTAGCAGGCCTACCTTCAAGTGTTGCCCAGGGTAACTCTGCGGCAACGGCTACAAGCAGCGCCACCATTCCTGGTGGTGGAGGTTCATCAAGCAGCAGAGCTTCATCTGCATCTGCTACGAAAACCTCGTCGGGGGCTACATCCAAGCCCACCTCTTCCTCTGTTCGCACAACGTCTGCACCCGCTGGCGGCCCAACTCAGACTTTATACGGCCAGTGCGGTGGCAGCGGCTACTCTGGCCCGACTATCTGCGCCTCGCCCGCCGTTTGCACTACCTTGAATCCCTACTATGCTCAGTGCGTTTCCAGATAGTCAAAATGGCCGGTACATCTACGAAGACCCACGGAGCTTCCATTAAACAGCCATGGGCCAACCTGCCAAAACTGAGTTGTTGATCTGAAGGAGGAACAATCTTTTAGTTTGCTGAATTTTGAACTCGTCCACTCTTGAAAATACCAAGTGACGTCTATACTTTCTATACTCATAGTGATATTACACACCGACTCTGATGGTCGCTGCAGCAGGCATTTGGGCAAGGTCTTATCGGAGAAACGGACTTTCCGACCAATTAAGACCGAATTACTGTATTTTGGGATGATGTCATGATTTTTTCACTGCACTATGGAACAAAGAGACCTGATCCTATATAGTCAACCCGGTATATAACGTCACTTCATAACATTCATTTATATGGGTTAGATAGTCAGTCATTAACATATCAATTAGATTGGAATTGCCATTGCACTCTCTTGGTGACATGATGCCATTCATTGCCCGGCTCCCCTAGGTGATCCACTAGTACAAATTCAGAGCTTCAGGCAAGGTTTGTCGGTGGGAAATATATTGTGATACTGACTCCTAGTCACAACTCGTCTAATTCTGGCTATTTTAGGCAAAAAATATTTTCCCCTTTTACTTTAGCCGCAAAGTGTCAAAGGTTAAGTTCACATCCATATAGGCAGAGCGGGTTAATGCCACAGTCAGATTCTGACAGTTGATACATGGATAGAGTGCTACTTTAATGATCTTGTAATTTAGCAAGTCTGGAATAAGCAGACAATACCAGACAAGGTGGAACGGCCTCGTGACGTACATATATAAATCTTACCCTACCGATCCGCTTTAGACATATTGTTAAGCAATTCAGACCATATGTCTAGCGGCTTCTTTCTCTGACCAGTCATTTTGGACAAATATGTTTCGCCAAGCTGCTCTGCTGGCCTTTGCGGCTCTCTCATCCCTCTCCGTTGCGCAAATCTCGGACGATTTTGAGAATGGCTGGGACCAGACTACATGGCCCACCTATGCACCAGATTGTAATCAGGGCGGAAGCGTCAGTCTTGACACCACAATAGCTCATAGTGGCAGCAACTCCATCAAGGTCGTCGGTGGACCCAATGGCTATTGTGGACACATCTTTTTCGGCACTACCCAAGTGCGGCCGGCGATGTATATGTTAGAGTTTGGCTGTAAGTACTCTCGTTAGGGACCGAAACATACGGATACTGAGTGGGCATGTCCAGTCGACTTCAGACTGCTCTCAACAACGACCACGTTACATTCGCTGTGATGCCAGACACCGCTCAGGGCGGTAAGCATCTCCGAGTCGGTGGTCAAAGCGAAGTCCTCGACTACAACCGCGAATCCGACGACGCTACCCTTCCGGACCTATCTCCAGCAGGCATTGCCTCCTCGGTTGACTTACCTACCGGCTCGTTCCAGTGTTTCGAGTATCATCTGGGCACTGACGGAACCATTGACACCTGGTTGAATGGCAACGAGATCCTGGGTATGACCGCTGGGCCAAATGCTAACAATCCGAATGACGCTGGCTGGACCAGAGCATCTTATAAACCTGCCATCACTGGTGTCTACTTTGGCTGGGAAGCCTACAGCGGAGATGTCAACACCGTCTGGTTCGACGATGTTTCAATTGGATCTACTCGTGTAGGATGTGGCGGCCCTGCATCATCTGGAACCACCTCAGTTAGACCGTCAACTACGCGTAGCAGCGTCTCATCTACTCTCACTACGAAACCAAGCACTACCATTCGGCCAACAAGTTCAACGACGACAAGCGCTGCGGGTCCTACACAGACGTAAGTTCTTCCCCGATTCAGGAGGCGAGATATCATGCTAATAAAGTATAATAGTAAATACGGTCAGTGTGGAGGCCAAGGTTGGCCTGGGCCGTTTGTATGCGCTGCTGGTTCAACATGTACGTACTCGAACGCATATTACTCTCAATGCTTGTAAATTGAGAAAAGACCAAATCGAGTAAAGCGTCAAATGCATAGTTGGACTTTTTAAATAAATGGTTAGCAACTTAATTAGCCTTCATTTTACAACTAGTTGGATAGCTCCTTCATTTAAAGCGATGTGAAAGTATAACCAACTCAGGTGACCAAGAGGTTCTGAGCCATCATATTTCGCCTCTCATGGCTGCAAGGAATGCCGATGTGCAAGCCTACTCTATCATGTGTTATGGATAGAAAACCAAAGTTTGGGTTGGGTAACATATGCTGAACGAGCATTTCCCTCTAGCTAGGACATCCATGCCATGGTAGTACTGACATCCATTAGATCAAATTGAAATATGTTTGTGCATCTGCTGATAATTATACTGTTGTACCGGCCTTTATAGAGAGTAAAGGGCTTTTTAGCTAGATGCCAAAAATGTCGACAAAGCTACTGCTATCGACTTCATCGACGGATAACGACGAATATATGACTGTAACATAGTCGTTTGTCAAATAGAATCTACACGAAGGAACCCTGAAGATGGCGGCATGCCTTTTAAAGTCACCTAGGAACTATGGGCATGACTTGGAAGTGTTTATTACAAGCAGATCATGTTAGTTGCTTCCCGAAAACATTTCATCCTCAACCTACGGAGTATTAAAGAAGCTTATATTGTATGGACTGTAGGGGAGGTGTGGGGTAGTCTGCGCTCGTTCTTCAGGGGCGAGGTTGCCTTTAACTGAGTACGGAATAGTACCCAGCCCGTTAATTAAGTGGCGCAAAAGCCCTTGTCTCTCTTTACTAAAAAGGCAGGTATATGACTCGATTGAGACTATGACAAGATCCTTATTAAGCTAGAGAAAGCTTGTCAACCTACAAAGCGATGTATGTTTCTCTCCAATTACCTAGATGTAAAAAGAAGTTTGGTAGAGCCTACATATAGCTTTTATAATTCCGGCAGAAACTTCTTATCTTAATAACACTACTTCCGATGAGCCCCGATTTCGGTTTATACCGCCTGCAGACCATTAACTCTTCCCGTACTACACTGCGAATACAGTTGGCTATTGATGTCATGGGTATTCAGTCCCAACGGATTAAGACGTAGATGCGGCCTGGACTTGTTCTAGGTTTGGTTCAAATGTCTGGTTCCTACGTCTCAGTTCGAGAATCGACATGGTTATACGGCTCCCTCCTATCTAATCTAACTCACGAGAGTGCAACCTGTTCTGTTTGCCGGAGATTACGAGAGTTGTAGATGACCTAGAGCAATACATCTAGAGAAGAAGAAACTTAGATTGGCGAGACATTGAAGGGTCTTCCTGGAAAATGTGGTGGAAGAGATATGCTAAATAATGTTAGCCTCACATTTAACCTAGATATGGATAATGGCAGTGGATCCTTGGATCATCACGAGAAAGTCATATCCCATTGACTTGTGCAACCAACTTTACAAACAGATGGACTTCACTTAGCAACGTGTCGGCCTAGTCATGATATTAGTACGCCATAGGGAAATAAGGTTAGGGCTAATTCTTGATTCATTGATACGAATTGACATTTCAGGACAACCCCTAATATCACCCCAACCACAATGCCTTCAAAAGATAATTTAAACAATTGCCTGAGGGACGCGGATAATTTTTTCTTATTAAAGACTACTATATTTAGATTAAGCTTGGCTTCACTCAGGAAGCTCTACCATCTTTCCTATGACTATCCCAGTCTACTACCCCTTTGCTTATTCAAGGCCTTACAATGTCTAAGGAAGGACCTGGCTCAAGGGCAAAGTCCTTGAAGAGCTGCCTACATAGACAGTCTTGGGGTAAGAAGAGACAACCCAGTCCTGGCTGGCTGAGTCCCAGTTGCTCAGATCACGTCTGGTCAACTGGAAGGTGACAGTGGCAGATCGGCCAGGAAGGATCTCAATGTCATCAAATCCACGCAGAACACGGACAGGGTCGGTTGGGCCACCCAGGCTCACATACTATTACAAAGAATTAGCAAATTTGGATTGACAAATATTGTTGATGGTTTGCAAAATACTTACCAGCTGAGGAATTTCGGTACCGGTCACCTTTCCGGTGTTCTCGATTTGGGCTGTGACGGTGTAGAGAACGTCGTACAAGGCAGGGTTTCCACCAGGAGCGCCACCGGCAGGGGCGACCTTCTGGGGCGAGCCATCCTGAGATCCAGGAGGGACGTCTTCAGGCTGTCCTTCGGGAACGGGGCCTTCAAGGTATGGGTAGACGTAGAGGTTAATGGGATCAATGTTCTTGGGGAACTCATTCTTGGCAGGGTTCTTGTTGAGAGTTCCGAATGTGGGTGCAGATGACGTCTTTCCCTTGTTAGGCTTATACTTGCTGACCTTGTGTTTGGTGATTCGGAGATCAGAATAGGTGAAAGTAGTGTAGCTGAGACCGAAACCGAACTCGTAGCTTGGCTCAATACCGGCGGCATCAAAGTGACGATAATCGATAAAGGTTCCCTCAGTATACGGGATCTGTACGGGATCTTCGGCAGTGTCGTAAATGACATCGGTGCCCCAGTCAGCACGGTCCTTGCCCCAGGTGAACACAGACTTGGCCTGTGGGTTGACCTTGCCATACAGAACGTCAGTGATGGCGTTACCAGACTCCTGGCCAGGGAGACCAGCCCAGAGGATGGCAGTAACATTGGGGTTGTTCTTGTAGTCTTCCACAATGATGGGTCCTACAGTGTGCATGACAACGATGGTGTTTGGGTTGTGCTGTGCAACCAGCGAGACCAGTGCGTCGCCGCCACCCCAGGCGGTGAGGTTGTTTCGGTCACCCTGGTTGCCGTCGACAGTGATGTAGCCTTCGCCACTATCAGCGTTGACAAACACAATAGCGGCCTCTGCACCAGTAGCGGCCTTGATGATAGCCTTTGAGTCAAAGTTGTTGCTGACGTTTCTAAAGCCGGTCCTGTCCTGCTCGGCCTGGGCGGAAAGAGCAGTAACAGGAGAGATCAAGTATGGGAAGTTGGCAGTGCCACTTCCCCAACCCATAGCAAGGGTCCAGATGGGGTAGCCGTTCTTGACGTTAGAGCAGCCTCGGTCACTGCAAGCGTTAGGGCCAGCAGGGTTATCGTGGGCATCGTTTCCGATGACGGCGATACTCAGGGGCTTCTTCAAGGGCAGCGCCTTCTTAGTGTTCTTGAGAAGGACTGTTGAAGCACCACCAATCTGGCGAATGAGCTTCTTGTGGTTGGCCTGCACATTTACATGTTGGTTGATGGTCGTCTGTCCCTTGCTGGGATCCTGTGCATAGATTGGCCCAGTAGTCTCCAAGCTCCAAGAGTTGAAGTTGACAGGAACCTTGGTGACATCACGGCCAATCTTGTAGTAGGAGGTCATGATTCGCACAACCATGTCGTCGAGTCTCCACTGGGGAATGGTTCCGTTGATAACAGCGGCGGTAAGGTTGCTTCCCCAGTAGGTATCGCCAGAAGCGAGACCTTGATCTCCGGCCATGGTCATATCAAGACCAGCCAGGGCGCTGGCAACACCAGACTGCTGTGCCCACCAATCGCTCATGACTAAGATGTGTAAGCTTTTGAATCGATCAGAAAGCACTGATTTGACTTACCAAAGCCCTGGAAGTTCAATTCTTCTTTGAGGATGTAGTTGAGCATGTAGCTGTTTTGGCATGCGTAGCTGTTGTTAACCTGGTTGTAAGAGCACATGATGGAACCAACTCCAGCACGGACTGCATCCGCAAAAGGCCTAGAAAGAGAATTAGTCAATCAACTGCTCAAATATTCTCAAAGAGATATTTCTCACCAGAGGTAAAGCTCGTGTAGAGTAACGTCATCGATGTTGGAAGATTCTGCGAGCTTGTTGTTCTGTCCGTTCGTCTTTGCGGAAGCGCCGCCCTGGCGATAATGTTCCTGCTCGTTACCGATGAAATGCTTGGCACAGGCAATCACACCGGCGTCTTGAATTCCCTGAACGGTCTGAGCCATTCCAACACCCGTGAGCACCGGGTCAGGGCTGAAACCTTCCCAATTTCGGCCACCCTCAGGTGTACGGCCAATGGGTCCCGCAACAGGTCCCAACTGGGTATCAACACCCTTTCCTCGATGCTCAGCTCCCATAGCTTGACCACGTGCGTACATCAAGCTGCGGCTCCATGTTGCTGCAACATTGACTCCAGCTGGGAAGGCAGAGTTCTCATCCGCTACACGAAGTTGTCTTAGAAATGTTCTCATAAGAGCCAATTTGATGGGGGCTGAGCTTACTGTCACGGACACCAAGGGGCGAATCTTGGTTGCATAGACCTGGAAAATTCAGTCGAGGAATTGATCCAGTGTTTCCTACACAGCTTCCACCCTCCCATCCAACACCAGTAGTGAGGTTAACCTTCTCCAGAAGAGTCAGTTTGCTCACGAACTGGACAGCCTTGTCATAGGCCTCCGCCCAACTTCGGCCGCTGGTAGGAACGGGAGAAGGATCGTCCCAGTTAAAGTCCGAGTTGATCCATGGCGAAGGATACTTGGGAGGAGAGGTCGCTTGGCCAGACGCAACGCCTGCCAAGACAGTGCCGACGGCGATGAAGGATTTTGGCAACATGGCTAAGACCCGACAACCAGTATGTTATGCCAAGAGGAAGAAGAGCCTTGGCACTGATGCTACCGAAAGCTGTTTCTCACATGCGAAACACCAGCTGAATATATACCCTTGAATAATAGGGTAGTTGCAACGAAGGTATGGTTACATGCCGAACAGCCGTGCACATCATGCTACCCTGGCTGTCAGCTTCAACAACCTGGAGTCCAGGAGTCCAGGAGTCCAGCCGTGATTTACAAATCTTCATTTCAATAGTATCAACGGTAATCGGACCGACGCTGCTGGTAAACACGCCGAAATAACATGTTCAACCACGGCCAACAGGGAATGGCCAGATACATAGCTGTTGCGAGCGGTTATCGGCGAGCTTCCGCGCTCTCCTCGAAGTGCCATGCTTTTCTTAGAAGCCATACCATATACAGTTCGACAGCCCTCTGCCTGCTAGAATACCCCAGCTTGCAACGTAGCTGTTTAGTACAATATGTGCGTTTTCTCCTCTAGCCACTAGGATATATGCAGAAGGAGAGATCTTATTAGTGGATGTTTTGATGTTGGGTTTGTCCGATGGTAGAACCAGTTCAGGGATCGTGCCTAGCAAGTTTACATAGGTCCCCGAAATAGGGCCGGGGGATAAAGTAATACCACTGCCGAGTTGCCGGCCAAAATATCTTGCGGGGTAGTTGGGGAATGAGGAGCGCCATATATAACGGCTCAAATTGGTTCCTGACTACGAGCTAGGTCAAGGGTTTGATTAGTGTCAGAATCTGGGGAATCGATCCATGCCGTCAGACATGTTGGAAAGCAACAGTAGTAGAATGCTATGTCACGGTAACATTCCGGAGCAGCTAATCCTCATGCTCAATTACAAGCAACAGATTTATTCAACTACTAGCAAATGAAATAATGTGATATACTGTATAACAAAAGATTGGGATTCTCTTGGTTGCTCGGGATTTTCGGTATTCCGAATGAGTTGGAAGTGGCAGTAATAACAACTAGCTCCGCCAATAAGTTCCAAGCAGAGTGGCAAAAAAAAGTACAATAGCTAATGATCATCTAAAAGTTTTTGGTAAATGAACTAGAGAGCTCATTGCCTTTTCAATCGGGACATCTAAATTATCCCCATGGGGAAACTCTTTTCGCATTGACCACGCAAATTTCATTTCAGACATGGGTCATTCGGAGTCTCCAGTCTTGGTTCTTCCACCGACTTTTGAGCAGCATCACAATGGGTTTGGAGTTCAATGTGTGCGCCCAAGGCTTTCATGGAGGTTTTCATGCTCGAACGAGCAAATACGCAATTGGAAGCAAACCGCATACGATGTCGCAATTTCCTCCAATAGCACAGAGCCTGGCCAAGTCTTCCACGTAGAGAGCGAAGACAACATTCTGGTACCGTGGCCGAACTCGGAGCCACTCAACTCACGAGCGCGCCGGTTTGTGCGCGTTAGGTGCTACGGCAAATTTTCTCTATTCGACGGGCGTGATAATGATTCCGACCATGAGTCCGTGACCGAATGGTCTGCATCGTCTCTTTTGGAAATTGCATTGCTGCGAAACAGCGATTGGAAGGGGAGTATGATCACGGTGTCGGAGCCGTGGCCTCTGGGTCCGGACCATTCAGCCCGCCCCCTGTGCTTTCACAAGCGGTTTCATGTTTCCCTAAAAGACGGGACGATTGACAGGGGCCGGCTATATGCCACGAGCCATGGCGTGTACAGCGTGCGGCTCAATGGCAGAAAAGTCGGCGACCAATGTTTGGCCCCAGGCTTCCAAAGCTACCACAAGAGACTGCATTACCAGATTTACGATATTAAAGATCTTTTGATAACTCCTGGGTGGAACAAGATCGAGATTGACGTGGCCGCCGGCTGGTTTGCCTCTGCCACCAGTTGGGCCAGGAAACGATTCATCTACGGCCAGAAACTCGGTGTCCTACTGCAGCTAGAGATTTGGGCTGCAGACTCTTCCTTGCCGATTTTGGTGAGCACCGACGCGAGCTGGAGCGTCTCCAACACGCCTTTGGTTAGCAGTGAAATACTGGATGGTGAAATCTTTGACCAAAGTCTGAGTGTGGGCTCATCAAAGCTGGACGACGCTAAGTTCTCGGTCCGAGAATCGCCTCTTGCAGTGAGCCGGCTCATCTCTCCGGAAGCCCCGCCGGTAAGGGTGGTGGAGAGGCTCGAAGCAAAGAGTATGTTCAAGTCGTGGTCCGGAAGTGCGGTCATTGTGGACTTTGGACAAAATATCGCCGGTCGCATTTGCGTTAGAAGAGTACAGAAATCTGCTGGCTCTAGAATCACGTTTCGCCATGCCGAAGTCATCCAGGACGGGGAGATTATGTGTCGTCCCTTGCGAACAGCAAAGGCCAGGGACATTATAATATGCGATGGCCGGGAGCTCCTTGACTGGCATCCGCATCACACGTTCCATGGGTTCAGATATGTCGAGATTGTGGGCTGGAGCCCTGATGACAAGGACTGCCCTCTCACCAAGGCGTCCATTGTCGCCGAAGTGATGCATACTGACATGTTACGTACGGGCTGGTTTACATGCTCCAACGACGATGTTAATCGGTTACATGAGAATTCTCTCCAGAGCATCAAGAGCAACTTTCTCAGTGTGCCCACTGAGTGCCCATCAAGAGATGAGCGCTTTGGTTGGACGGGAGATCTCAATATTATTGCACCTACTGCCAACTTCTTGTATGACACGGCCGGCATGTTGGGAAACTGGTTGCAGGATCTGTATCTCGATCAGATGGAGGAGACTGAATACTGGCGCCAAGGCGTGGTGCCCTTGTTTGTCCCCAATTCATTACTCAAAAACGGCGACGGGGGCCACGGGTGGGATCCGATGCCCAATGGCGTTTGGGGTGACGCTGCGGTTATGGTTCCCTGGGGCCTGTACCGTATGTCTGGTGATATTAGTTTCCTCTCGAGGCAGTATGATAGCATGGTTCAGCACCTGGAGAATGGCGTGACTCGAGGTCAGGATGGACTCTGGGATCCTGAGCAGTGGCAGTTTGGCGACTGGCTGGACCCAAGAGCACCCCAGAATGATTCCGGCAGAGGTACCACGGATGGTACCTTTGTCGCCGATTGTTTCCTCATTGCTTCCACCCAGATCGCTGCGGAGGTAGCCGCGAAGCTAGCCAAACCGGAAGACTCGTCTCGCTTCAGAGACACTGCGCTGCACCAAGTTCATGCGTGGCGGGACAAGTATTTGACCGCGGCTGGTCTCGTGGTTCCAGACACTGCAACGGCTCTTTCGCTCGCCTTGTCGTTTGATCTTTTGCCAGAATGTGGAGACAGCTCAATAAAGGCACAGGCGGCGGCTCGTCTGTTCCGACTGGTACGTCTTAATGACTTTAAGCTTACTACTGGGTTTGTGGGCAGTGCATTTCTTTCTCGGGCACTCACCCAGTCTGGTGGCGTCGAACTAGCCTACGCTATGCTGTTCCAGAAGAAATGTCCTTCGTATCTGTATCCCATTACGATGGGAGCCACCACGACGTGGGAGCGCTGGGACAGCATGCTCCCTGATGGGACTGTAAACCCTGGTTCAATGACAAGCTTCAATCATCATGCTCTCGGGAGCATCGCCAATTGGATGCACGCTGATGTAGGCGGACTCGAGGCGATTGAGCCCGGCTGGAAAGTATTCAGAGTGAAGCCGCATCCCAATAAGGAGCTGACCTGGGCGGATGCCGCGTTTGAATCAAGGTACGGCCGTATTGAGTTAAGATGGACTTTGGAGGGAGACCATTTCCGCATGAGATTGCGGGTGCCTCCAAACTCTACCGCCGTCGTCAGCCTTCCCAGTGACGGCCGAGAATCTGAGGTGGGGAAGCGGGAAGTCTTAGAGCAAAGAGTTGGGTCGGGAGAATACGACTTTGGGTATCGGTTTGTACAAACACAGTGGCCACCAAAGGCACTGCTACCACCATGGGGAAGGGCTGAGTTCTAGGTGAATTACAAAGAATAAAGAGATACAATCGAAGACCAGTACAATTGATGTCAACAAGATATGAACCATTGAATTTGCATTTTGTAACTACATGTAGTTTTTACCACAATTGATAGCTTGTAGGGTAGGCGGCTAATCCTAGACTCAACACTCTTTGTGCTGTATGTCTACCTTGGTCTCTGCGTGGACTTGCACAGCAACCACCTCACGCTTCTCCTTGTCAAACAGCTCGTCGACCTCTTCGAGGCTGAGTCCACGAGTTTCCACCCACACGAAAATAACAAACACAAGCATCAAAACGTCGAAACATCCATTCACCATGTAGAATTTCCATCCAATAGCCTGCAGGCCGAAAGGTACAGCCATGGTCACCAGAAGACCGCAACACTTTGTGGCGAAGGTGTAAATGCCCATACCGACTCCTCTGATCTCAAAAGACAAGATTTCGGGAGGATAGAGGACTGTGAGTGGCGTGATGCCCCAGTTGTACGCGCCATTGTACAAGAATATGATGGCAATGGTTGCATATATACCAGAAGTATTAGTCGATTCTCCATAAAGTTTCGTGAAGGCGCCGAATATGAAGATGAAGGCGGTCTGCAGGGCCAAACTAGCAGAACACAGTTGCCTCCGGCCCAGCAGATCCGTATACCAGGCTGAGACGACGGCAATGACCAAGCTCCACGATGTGAGGATGACGTTGATTTGAAGTTGTGTATTTGGACTCTGAATACCAGCGTTTTGTAGCATTTCGCCAAAATAAAACGTGATGATGTTAGTTCCGGGCAGCATGACAATGGCCGAGAACGTGGTTGTAATCAATAAACGCTTCCGGCTGGACTTCTTGCAGATCGCTTGCACCAGGCCCAGACTGTGCTCCTTTTCAAAGTTGATTGTGTCCGCAATCTCGCGATACTGGACCTGTACATCGTCAGCATCGCCACCATTGACTATGCTGAGAACCTCCAACGCTTCTTCGTGTCGGTCATGGCTGATGAGCCAACGAGGTGACTCAGGAACGAATAACAGAATAAGAAAGCAGACGAAGCTTGGGGCCGCCTGCAAAAGACTCGGAATGCGCCAGGCGTACGTTGAATCGAGTTTCTGGGTCTGTAGCGGATATAAGTCAGTTTATAAGCTCTCCTTGGGTTGAGTTGAACTCAGCCAACGCATTTGACGTACCCCAAAGCAGACGCCGGCCGCGATAAGTGTACCTATTCCCCAGCAAGCGTAGTACATGCCGAGAGCGAAGCCTCGATACTTGACGGGGGTGGTTTCAGCAACCAGCGTCGGCGCCGTCGTCTGGGCCAGCCCCATACCCGCGCCGACGATGCACCGCCCGGCGATGAACATTCCGATGTTCTGAGCAGTGCCCTGGATGATGCCGCCGATGAGAGTCACCAGCGCGGACCAGAATACGCACTCGCGGCGACCTCGCCAGTCGGCCAGAAATCCTGCTAGAGGTGAGATGGCGGCACCGCCAACGTAGGAGATGGCTGTATTGAGCGACTTTGTCGTGGTGGTAAGAGTAAAGTAGCTGCTGTAGGAGGGCATCACATTGAGGCTCCCCATGAGCGAGCTATCGTAGCCGACAAGCTGGGTTTTGCTGATGGTTAGCCGCCCAGTAACTACCGCGTGTGACAAGGTGAAGGACATACTACAGAGTCCACCGATGACACTGCGATAAGACATGCTATGAGCCACCTTTGGTCTCGTGGAATGAAGCGCGAAATCTTTCGATGAGCCATGGTCGGTTCTTCAACGTATTGGAACCTTTGGTATATCTGGAGATGAATGAGAGTCGAGGCCAAGCGAAGGATCAGACCGAGATGCCTCCTATATTTAGTTCTTCTGCCTCGCTTGGCTCCAGCGTATCGGGAGAAGTGTTACCACAACCCATTCGCTGATCATGTTGTGTCATGCAAACTCCAAGTTGAAGCCAAATCCCGAGAAGATGGCGGATGTGTGTGGGTCTCTCCTCTCCCCACGGGGTAAATAGACGCATTTCCACGTGCATCTTGACTCTCAGATCGCCGTGTAAGGAAAAGCTTAGCCTGGCGCCCCCGCATTGAGGCGTTGCTTGTTAAGGCGCGAGCCCTGTATTGTCTTAGATGGCGCGGTGGTACGTCTTGGCTTCGGAGAGAATGCTGAACCCCGAGTTTCCCGAGCCATCTGGGCCCGTGATTGGACGGCGTGACGAAAACTGACTGCGGATTCGAATTCGAGAAAACGGTGCCCCGAAGTCAGGGTGGGGGGAGGGAGGCTCGGGCTCGGGACGGGAGACTTGTGTTCCGAACTGTGGTCTCACATCGGGAGTACGGTGGGAAGGACAAGAATAAGACAAGGTTTTTGATATACGTGGACACATGTGCAAATATTCTTTTGCATTTGTCAGTATAATTACTGCTTGAAGCTACTGCAGAGCCGCAACCGGTGCTTCCTCATTGAAGCTCCTACAATAATTGAGCGCCCCTGTACTATAGCCGCATCTTACCACTCTCTTTTGTTTTCTCATTTGTCAGACTATTTCACGCTCAGGCAAAGCTATGTCGTCCATACCCAATGACTATCTGCATCGAGTCTACGCTGGCGTTCTCGGGAAGCTGGTAGGCGTTTACCTTGGGCGGCCGTTCGAAAACTGGACGTATCAAGAAATACAGGATAGGCTCGGAGACATTCGCTACTATGTCCACGACAAGCTAGGGCTACCACTTGTCGTAATCGATGATGACGTCTCAGGTACTTTCACCTTTGTCCGCGCCCTAGAAGAGCACGCCGCCTCTGCAGACCTCTCGTCTGAGGATGTCGGCAAGACTTGGCTGAACAACGTCGTGGAGGGCCGCTCTATCTTCTGGTGGGGAGGCAATGGCATCTCGACTGAGCATACAGCATTCCTCAACCTCAAAAACGGCATCACTGCCCCTGCCAGCGGTGCGTTCAAGACGAATGGTCGCACTCTGGCAGAGCAGATTGGCGCTCAAATCTTCATCGATGGCTGGGCTATGGTCGCTCCAGGAAATCAGGCTCTGGCGGCGCGGCTTGCCGAAACAGCTGCACGGGTGAGCCACGATGGCGAGGCCGTACATGCGGCCAAGTTATGGGCGGTCATGGAGGCAGAAGCGTTCCTGTCCAGCGATGTCAACCATCTCCTTGATGCCGGTCTGGCGTTTGTTCCAACTGACTCCATTATCGCGCGTATGATTGCCGACGTCAGGCGCTGGGTGCAAGAGGACGGCGACTGGCGGCAAACGCGTCAGCGAATCGAAGACAATTATGGCTATGATAAGTATCCAGGCATTTGCCACGTTGTTCCCAATCATGCCATTATGATCATGGCTGTACTATACGCAGGCCACGACTTCCATGAGGCCATGCATGTCATCAACACCTGTGGTTGGGATACCGATTGCAATGCCGGAAATGTTGCATGCTTGGTTGCTTTGATGCACGGTCTGGCCGCATTTCAAGATGGTCCTGACTGGCTAGGTCCTTTGGCTGATCGAGCCATCATCTCCAGCGCTGACGGTGGCTACTCGATCAACAACGCAGCGCGCATAGCGTATGATATAGCTAATCTCGGCCACCGCTTATCCGGAAAACCAGCCCTCCAACCGCCAAAGGATGGCGCTCAGTTTCATTTCTCTCTTCCTGGTAGCGTTCAGGGCTTCCAGTCTGCTTCGGATCTGGCTCGTATCAGCCAAAGCCAAGACAGCGGAGTCGATAGCCTTTGTATTCACATCAACAATCTGACACACACGAGCGATGCTGTGGAAGTAATGACACCAACCTTCACCCCGCTGGATATCCTCCAAGTCGATCGAAACTACGAAATCATGGCCTCACCCCTAGTGTACCCAGGCCAAAGGGTCAAAGCAGAACTGCACGCAGCCGACAGCAACACTGCAGTCTCGACTGTGTGTCTGAGAATCAAGGCATACGACGAAAACGACATCTTGAGAACCGTGGATAGTCAGCCTATAAGTATGAAGTCCGGGCAGCAGGATAGCCTGGAATGGATCATCCCCGAAAGCCTTCAGAACTGGCCCATCCAGCAGATTGGCATCGCCATCAGCACTTCCACAGGCTCTCCGAACCTTGATGGTGCCGTATTCCTTCACAGCTTGCGATGGGATGGCGCGCCTCGAATGACACTGAAACGACCCGCGAATAAGAGTAGATACCAGAGTTTCTGGAACCGTGCCTGGGTCAGTTCCATAGACAAGGTGCACACTGACATGGGGCCGTCATTCTTCATCGCTCAAGACCGAGGCGAGGGCCTCCTAAGCCAGGGTGCCAGGGACTGGATCGACTATGATGTGACGGTGTCGAATTTCGTAGTCAATTTCAGTGGACCGATGGGGGTTGCCGCTCGGGTCCAGGGACTGAACCGGTATTACGGGCTCATGTTGACCAAAGACAAGCGCGTGGCGTTGATCAAGGCTGCTGACGATGAGAGGATAGAGCTGATGAGCATGCCTTTTGCATGGGAGGAGAATCACAAGTACCAAATGTACCTACGCGTGCAGGGCAGCAAGATCGAAGGTAAAGTCGGTCTGGTGGAATTGGCGGCGGTAGACGAGGACTATGTAGGAGGCGCAGTGGGTTTGGTGGTGACGGATGGTTCACTATCAGCCGATAGCATCTCTATTTCTCCAATAGACAGCTAAAAAGAAAACCACAATAAATGAGTATAATAGGTTTAATTGATCCGTATATATCTCTTGACAATGATTTGTCTTTGCTGTAGCACCCCATGATGTAATATGCGATTAACTATTACGAGTCTGTATCTAGAGCATGCCCCAGAGGTTGTTGCCGTACTCATGTATCGCCTCTGCTGGATCTGTCATATCGACGTATGGGTCCTCCTGAAAGCCATGCTGCAGCTCGTGTAGGATGTTGGCCCAGTCTGACTGGGGGTCCTGGAGATCCTGGAGGCCATCCATGCCGGGAGCCTGGACGGAAACCCCAAAGTTGGGTGTAGAGCTGCTGTCTGCTAGGTTGATACCTGTAGTGAGGTGATGCTCAGCTTCGTCGGTGCGTTGACATGTCGGAGGGATTGAAGGAGGAGGGTTCTCTCTGGCAAGGACTGTAGATTGAGTCATCAATCCGAATGTTGTGAGCGACGTCGTCAAGACTCGAGTTTGCGAAGCGGTGCTTGGTGGAGGGCTATGGTAAGATTGGTGATGGTTCTCTTTGGAGAAACTGGGCTCTTTTGGAGGACTTCCTCCTTGGCGGCTACGAATTTGTTGTGCGCGGTCCATGAGTCGATGAATGGGCTTCCAGAGCATCCCTTTCTTAGAGCGACTATCTTGAGGCCACCGCTCACAGACCCTGTCCATCACCAGCCACGCACGATGGGACAGCTCGTCAGTAGGGTGGACGCAGAGATAGGCCAGCACAAAGACAACAGCGTGCCACTGGACGTGTGTCATGAACAGCCACCGCCATCGCGCAGCCCTATGCCCTGTTTCCAACGAGTCTGCTAGCTCCAGCATTTCGACCGACCTTTCAAAGGCTACTCGTCGGAGATTGATAGAAGCAGCACCGTCGGCAGTGTCTTGGGGATGTAGCGGATTGCTCACAGCAAGCCACATTTTGGACAGCATCAGCCGTGCCCATGCAGCTGAGACCCAGTCAAAGGGTTTAGTAATGTCACAGCAGTTAATGTAGCGTTCATAAAAGCATTTCTCTATTCCCTCCACAAAGTCACGCTTCTCGGCCGTGGACAGTGTTGGCTCCTGACTCCTAACAGGCCCATGGTAGTTGAGCTTGCGGATGGCGACCGCAACCTCGAAGCGTAAGAGACAAAAAGTCATATCAGTGACTCCCTGGCGTTGTGGTGGCGCAACGGTGGCTTCGGGAGAAAGGTCGTCATCGTTGATATTGAGCGGGAATCTGGTGTCGTAGTTTTGGTCGTAAATTGACGGGTCACACCCGTGATCTTCGGCGGCGCGAATGTCGAGCACGCAAATGTGCCACCACAGACGACGCCTCCACTCTGTCTCGTACGGCGAGAGGTTGAACTTTGTGCCGTCGCGATGTAATCCCACGGCTTGCGCGTTGCGAATCACTACGCCGAGCAGGCTGGACACGAGGCGGGAGTCGTCGTGTCGACGAAGGCAGAGCAAGAACAATATCAAGGCTGCGAGGATCCCTAGGTTTTGTGACTCCAGAAAGCGGGCTCTGGAGAGCGACTGCTCAGTCGCATACCGATATCGCGAGAGCAACACGCGCCGTTCTTCTCCCAACAGCTTCTGGCAGTCTGCATCGCTCAGACTAGTCAATGCGGCATAACAGATGGAAAACACAACCACCTCCGTCATGCGGTCCAGTGACGATCCGTCTAGAAGTGGCAGTACCTCAGTAATGGTTTTCCGCATTGTAGGGCGGTGGAAGATATGAACAACAGGGTCGACGTTTTCTTGGAACACGTCAAAGATGGTCAAAAGATCCGAAGAGCTCGGGTAGAGAGACTGCAATGACTGCGAAGTGGCAGACGGGCTGAAGATGGGAAAGTCACGGCTGTTGTGTGAGACACGAGAGCTTGGCGTAGCCTCACTGCCTTGATCTTGGTCGTCATTTTCCTGCTCTGACGAGGAACCGTCCAAGATGTCACGCATTTCGTCAATCTGAAGTGCCTGGTCAGCGAGTCCGCAGTTCGATGATGGGTGGGATGAGAAGCTACATGTAACATACCTCTCTGGACATGCTTGCCCAGAAATGATTGCTAATGTACCGGCTACGGTCGTGATCAAGCATTAGCCGAGCAGGCTCCTCTGTATTGCCCGGCACATCGTCAACATGAGTTGTCGTTGGAGAAGGACCAAAAGGGCTGATTTGCTGGCTTCTCGCCTCTGCATCTTGGAGTATTCTTTCCTCGGAGCGATTGCCCTCGTCGCCATTGTCATCAGCTTCACCCTGAGCCACCAGCTGTGCAATCTCGGTGGATTGCAGTCGGCGCTGGAGTCTCCGCAGCGATTTTAAAAGCTCTTCGTCTCTTCTTCTAGAGGCTTTTTCACGCCTCACGGGGGTGCGCCTGGACGTGGGAAAGATGCACTCACTCCCAGCCTTGACACAGTTGGAGCACGGCTGGTGATGGTTGCATCGCACCTTGCGGCGACTACACTCGGTACAGCTACGATGATGGATCCGAGGCAGATTTCTGGAAGATGAAACGCCTGAAGAGCCATGGGTTTCTGCATCCTCTGTAGGTCGCGGTAAGATGGGCGGTCCCTGGTAGAATTGCTGGGATGATGCACGGTCGCTGACGCTTCGGTCCATGCTGGCTTGCTACAGAGAGGCTAGAGTTTGTGCTGTTTCTTCACCCCTTGATGCCAGACAGCAGTGAGCCGCAATTCGGTTGCCTGATGTTTACTGCCTTGTCCGTGTAGCTCCCAGTTCTATACAGATGAGAACCTACTAGGTATAGGTAGGTAGATAAAGAGTTCGAGGTGAAGTGAGGCGCCGGATAGTGACCTATATTCAGCTTAGCAGGAGCTTGCGGTCCCTGTATTATTCCGCACCCCGCTGGTCTGGCTAAAATCACCCCGGGATGCTGTTTTAGAGCCCAACACAGAGTCAGCTATTGGATTGTATGCGTCAAGCCCAGCTTAGCATTTGAACCAATGCATAGTGAAGTATTATATAGCTCTTGAGGGAGGCTCTTTTGGTATTTTATAATGAAAAGATGAGAATAGAAATTACACGTAATTGGAAACATGATGAGAGAACGGGGGAAGTGCTTGAACAAAGCGACTCAGGTACTCGAGCGTTCGCCTAGGTACTACCAGGTAGGTAAGTACCTAGTAGGAACTTACCCTATACTTGGACCAGTTTTTCCATGGCTTTGATGGCTCTGCTATCTCCCAGACAAATCTTTTTCTTATGACAAGCTGAACAAGTCTCAGCAGCGCCGAAAATCAGATGCTGGCTTTGAACAAGCTTTAGGGTCACGGGAATTTCACAGAGAAGCCGCACACAAGGCCAATAGGCTATAAATTACTCTATAGTTAAATTCAGATTTGTGTGAATTATTTGACACATAGTTCATCGTGAAAAGGAGTATTAAGTCAAACTTGAAGTAATACCATAGATAGTTACGAGTCATAGCGAATAGGGTACAACGATATAGTAGGTTCAGTAGGCTATTTAGTCTGCGAAACTAGACTGCCTCCTAGCAAAGAGGCCGCGGCCCATGAAAAGATATCAAAAAGTTGTACCAATTAGCACATTTACGTGCAGTCAGGTATACGGATAAGCTAGCGTCGCTTAAATTCAGGTGGTTTAATCTATAACTACTAATACATCTCCAGCGTCGATATTATCTCCGGCTTCAACTAGCACAGCACTGCACGCTCCATCAAGGGGGCTCCTGACGACAACCTCCATCTTGCACGACTCAATGCTTACCAGTGGATGACCCTTGGTAATCTTCTGTCCAGGCTGCACATGCACTTCAAAGCAACGTCCCGGTATCGCTGATGGTACATGTGTGCCATGGGCACTCCCATTTCCCTCCTTGGAAGATCCATTCACTGTGCGGGATTTTGGAATGTACGGCTTTGACAAATCTTCGAGGAAGGGCACATTGAGCATCGATGCTCTTTGCTGCGCTCGGTGTTGCGCGATGAGCTCCTTATTATCCGCTAATAGAGATTCGTACCATGTAAGATCTAGTTTGCCCTCGACAATTTGGATTAACTTATCCGCTGGTTGGCTGTCCAGCTCCTCTTCTGTCACCGGGTAGAAGGTTATGCGATCGAACTGGCGAAACAGCCAGGGTGGCTGATTAACAGTTGACGGTAGAGTCTCCGGTGATGCCCATATATCCTTTGTCCTTCCAACGAGCTGGTATCCGCCTGGCGAGTCAGTCGCATAAATGCAGAGGTATTGCCCACCGATGCCTACTGCTCCACGCGGCGTGAAAGAGCGTGAGGGATTATACTTGGTTCCAAACAATCTGTGACGAGGATCGAGTGGCACTGCGCAAGGAGAGCCAAGGAATACATCGCCGAGGCCCACCACGAGGAAAGTTGCGCTGTGCAAGAGCACCGATATATCCTCCATACCATTTAGTTCCTGCAAAAACTCAATGTTGCTTGGGAGCCAAGGAGCCTCGCCACGGATTGTAGAAGCATAGCGCTCGACAGCAGCCCGGCAGACAGCATCATCAAAGGCGAGAGGTAGTCGGACTGTTCTTGAGGGGATGCTGCGTCTTAATTGACATGTCGCCAGGTGAGCAAAGAGCCGGTCGATCAACGTAGCAGCCGGTAGCCCATGATCATAAATGACGTGAATAGTACCCACGCCCGGAGTGAGTTCTTGGACACCGGGAATAGGCTGTTCACGGTGGCGCTCGCAGAATGCAAATATCTCAAAGCTTCTCGCAAGGTCAAAGTCGGAAGCGCCATCGATCTCTATGAGCAGCGCATTATCTCCAGCCTGGCGGCAAACATAGTCGTGGCCATTGTGTGTCGTTTTCCCGAGAACGACTTCCAGGCCGTCGAGATTGGGGGTGCCAAGTGTTTCTTCAATCCCGAGATCGTATGGCAGCCTGACCTGCGATATTGCACGCTGCAATTCGCTGTCCAGCTTTAGTGCTGCTTGAGAAGAGATGGGCTCAAACGATACGAAATCTCCTGGCCGCAGCTGACCCATCTTCCACTGATCTGCCGAGATGATTACGCTAAAAACGACAAAGCCTCCAAGGCTCGGCCCATCGCATCCGAGAATCACAGCTTCGTCACCCGTGAAGCTCACACTTCCAATAGAATAGGGGCTGTCATGGATATTGGACGGATGAAGCCCTGCCTCGCCTCCCGAATCGCGCGCCCATTCCGGTTTGGGCCCCGAAAGCCGGATGCCGAGACGGTTGCTGTTGTGGTGTACCTTCCAGGTACTGGAGAATAGTTTTACGAGGCCATCATGAGTGAAGTAGTCAGGCGCTCCGTGTGGTCCGGGGAGCACACGAATTCTCCAACTCCTACCGTCAACCTGCTTTGGCATTGATATTACAGGACAGGACAGTAATCTGATTGTCTTGGTTTGGGAAATACCTATGGGCACAATGTCTCGTGGACGAAGCGAACGGCCCTTATAACCTCCCATTTTGGCCAGTTCAAAGGTTGATCTGCTACCCATAACGGATGGAACTTGGATACCACCACCAATGGCAATGTAGACATGGTAGCCGGCTGTGATGGCACCCACATGCACTGTTTGTCCGGCTTGAATGCGTAAAGTCGTGCTCAGAGGGGCGGGCTTTTCATCGATGAGCAAGAGTGTTTCACCGCCGGTGACGGCAATCACTGCCTCACGATGGAACCTCAGACGAGGTCCGTGAAGCGTACACTCAAGCCCTGCAGCATCGTCGTCGTTGCCCACAAGTCGGTTGGCGAGGCGGAAAGAAAGACTATCAGCTGGACCGCTGGGCGGGATTCCAACACTCCAGTAACCAGACCTGCCAGGATAGTCTTGTACGGACACACTTCCATCGCACTCAATCACCTCAAAAGTGGAGGAGATGAACTGAAATGAGTCCAGCGACTTGGTATGAAAGTTTCCTGAAGAGAATAAATCTGATGCTACAATTTGCCGCAAATAGTTGAGATTTGTCTGGACGCCCTCAACAATAGTGTTATTCAAGCCCTCTGCGAGTCGCTCTAGAGCCTCGCGACGGTCCGATCCCACGGCAATGAGCTTGGCAATCATACTGTCGTAGAGCGTCGTGACGTGGGCGCCCTCGTCAATCCAGGTATCCACGCGTAGAGATTCGGGCCAGTTCAGTTTGCTCACCGTCCCAGCACATGGGCGGAACTGCTCCAGAGGGCTTTCAGCGTACAATCGGACTTCAATAGACGCCCCTGCTGTTGGGAGATGGTTGACTGGACTACTGAAAAGTTCAACTCCTTGACCGGCTGCAACTCGCAGCATGCATTCCACAAGATCTAAGCCCGTCACCAGCTCGGTTACTGGATGCTCAACCTGCAAGCGAGTATTGACTTCGAGAAAGTAGAACTCGTCTTTGTTCATGTCGTAGATGAACTCAATCGTGCCAACATTGCGGTACTTCACATGGGCAGCCAGCCGCACAGCAGCAGCCCTCATAGCCGCACGCTGTCCTTCCGGAACCATTATCGCAGGGCTTTCCTCAACAATCTTCTGGTGTCGTCGTTGAAGCGTGCAGTCTCTTTCACCAGCTGTGACGACAGCTCCTCTGCCGTCTCCGATGACTTGGATCTCAATATGACGCGCCAGTTCAACGAAGCGCTCTATAAAGACGGCCCCGTCGCCGAAGTTAGCCACTGCCTGGCGCTGGACTCCTTCAAAGGCGTCTCTCAACTCAGCTTCGTTTGCACAGCGCCTCAAACCAATGCCACCGCCACCAGCCGTGCTTTTGAGCATCAGCGGGTAGCCCACGTTCTGCGCCTCGGCCAGGGCATCGTCCAGTGATGTCAACGTGCCCTTGGAACCAGGAACCACAGGAACACCGGATTCGATTGCAAGGGCGCGTGCGCGATGCTTCAGGCCAAGGTCGACCATCTGTGCTGGAGTAGGTCCAACCCAGGTGATACCGGCTTCCTCAACGGCGGTGGCGAAATCAGCATTTTCAGCCAGAAACCCATAACCTGGGATGATTGCGTTCACTCCTGCAGACTTTGCAATGGTAAGAATCTGGCTGATGGAGAGGTAGGTCTCGGCCACGGATTGACCCTTGAGCTCGTAGGACAGATCCGCAAGGTGAACGTGAGGGGAGTCGGCGTCGACGCTCGAGTACACGGCCACTGCCTTGAGGCCCAGCCGATGCAGCGTCTTTATGATCCGTACGGCAATTTCTCCGCGATTGGCTATCAAGACTGTGGACAATGAGCCAAGTGAGGCTGGCTCTGGCTGATTCAGGCGACTGATGTAGGACCGCCAACCCGAAAAATGTGTGATGTCGACTGCTCCTTCAAGGCCGTATGGCTCACAAACAAAGCCAGAGACCCAAGAGTGGTCTCTAAGTTCTATTTTTCCTATGGAAAGTGGTGAAGGAATGGTGTCGGCAAAGCTAGCGTAAGCAGTCTCGGGTAATTCCCAAACCTCGACAACAATCTCTGCCCCGGCTTGTGCATCCTGCAGGCGCTGCAGACCTGGCCGAGCCGGGCCGCTTTTACTCTGAAGCGCGAATAAACGATAACGATTTGATGTCCTCGTCTTACGGCTGAGAACGGCACCACGCGAGACAAGATCTTTGTTCAGAGGCATACCCGAGAGATGAGCGCCGACTACAGCGACGCTGATGCTCTTCTCGGACATCTTCCCCGAAGCGTGTGCTTCTTGAGGTTTCGAAAGTGCCGGCTCGAGACAGCGCGCAGACACAGCTCCAAGTGTCCTTGTCTGGCCAGCTAACCATGTCCGGGCCCATCTCAACAGGTGCGGTTCCTGCCAGTTGTTTGCGATTAATGTGATCCCAAGCGGCAGCCCATCGTGTCGAAATCCCGCAGGTACCGACAAGGCGGACCAATCTAGAAAGTTGACAAAGTTGGTATAAGTGCCCAGCCGCGAGTTTTCCTCCACAGGGCTGAGAGCGACCTGTTCGAGGGTTGGGAATGTGGGTGATGTGGGCACAAGGAGGCCGTCATATGCGGCAAATGCCAGTTCGATCTGGCGCGTCAAGTCTTGCCTCTTGTATTCGCCCTCAAAGGCGTCCGTGGCAGAAAAGCTCTCCGCTTGCTTGATGATCCTGCGCACCACGGGATCCATCTGATCTGGTTCAATGTTCTGGATAAAGGTTCGAATGGCTTGATAACGCTCCGCGACCCATGGGCCGAAGTAAAGCAGCGAAGCGAGCTCGAAAAGCAATGTGAAGTCGACAGGTTGTAGTACCCATCCGAGTGATCTGGCCCTGTCGAGGGCGGCTTCATACGAAGGAGACTGGTCATCGCGGTCAAACCAAGGTGGATTAGCACAAATAGCCAGCACGGGCTGCAGTCTTTCATTCGCCTTGGATCCAAATCCAGAGTCTGAAGTGTGTTTGGTGCTCAGCGGCCGGATCCTCGAGTAAGAGTCCTGCGCGTCGTAACCCTCTGCGACAGACAACACCGTCTCGGCATCATCTGCAGTGAGCGCGAAGATAGACACGCAGTCTAGTGTCCGACAAGCTGGCACCACTCCTCTTGCGCTTAGAGCACCACGTGTCGGTTTCAAGCCGACGATGTTATTCAAGCCGGCGGGAACACGACCGGAGCCCGCCGTGTCGGTTCCCAGAGAGAATGGGACAGTTCCCCGAGCGACCACAACGGCACTGCCCGAACTGGATCCGCCGCTTATCCTCGTAGGGTCGAAACTGTTGGGAACCGCTCCGAACGGTGACCGAGTTCCGACGAGACCTGTAGCGAACTGATCGAGGTTGGTCTTGCCAATGAGGATGGCACCGGCTGCCTTTAGTCTGGCAACGACAGAAGCGTCCTCCGTGGCAGAAGTGGTGGCAAATGCCGGGCAAGCCGCCGTGGTTGTGAAGCCTGCTGCATCTATGTTGTCTTTTGCGGCAAAGGGGACACCGTATAAGGGGAGGGAAGTTGGCTGTTTGTGTGAGGCATGTAAGCGGTCCCATTGCTCTTTGAGTTGCTCGTCTGTACAAATGCTGATCCAGGCACGCGTTGCTGCATTAAAGCTGCGCTCCCTCTGAACTAGTGAGTAGAGTCTTTGCAAACCGCCACCCAATGCCTGGACTGCCCTCCATTCGTGAATGAGGAGGGGGGGTTGACCCTCGCGCGATTGGCTGATTCGGGTCATTTTTTCACGCCAATTATACCAGTAATGCCCTCTGTATTAAGGATGTGTCGTGTCGATACAAAGAAATGTCTTTATGAGATCCGGATTAGCGAGGAAAAGATAGTGGAAGATACACCCTGTTCCAAGGCTGGACAAGGTAGACTGAAGGCTGTGGCAGCGAGGTCGCTTGGGTGGAAATGCCCTGCTTATAACAATAGATAAACCACCACTGTGTGTAAATTGTCTCAAGAGTTCGAGGAGCCGAGCGCCCCATCAAGGAATGCCATTGCAGCTCCCTCATGATGGGCCGAGTACGTGTGCGATAATGATGACCGCGCCGGCCAGGCGATCTCAAAGTTGAAGAGAGTGAGTGGTAGGGAGAAGGCGACGAGTGAGTACATCCAAGTGCATATATGGAACACACACTTTGGATGTAAGTGCTTCCCGCCGCCGGCGCAACTCGGCCGCCGGCCACCGCGGGTTTAAGTAGGTGGACTTTCGGATCAACGTATCAACAACACACCCACAGCAATTTAGTACGCAGATAGCTTCCAACGTGTGTGTTAGTCCGTAATAGCCACAGCCCTCTTACATAACTCATCTACTAATCTGAGCTACCTATCTTATCTTTCTGGCCGCTGATCGGTTCAGGCGGGGGCGCCGCCGATGATTATCTCCAAGATCTTGGTTGAATCTTTCTTTGAACGCGACTCAACTCGCACCGCCGCCGAGCGGCAACACTCAATCACTCACTATCTTCCGAGTGTCAACGATTGCTCCACATTGCAGTTCATGGCGCGACCCATCGTTGCACTCTAAGTGCATTTCGATATCGATGTTGTCGCCCAATGCGCAGAATCCTGCTCATCAACCGTCCAAGGCCGCACAACAACGGAAGCGGGGATCCAATCGCTCAAGACCTTGTGATACCTGTCGCATTCGAAAGACGCGCTGTGTGCGACAAGACGGTCAGCCGCGATGTGTGCTGTGTACCTTTCACGACCAGTCGTGTACGTTTGTGCACGCGCCCCCTTCACGTACTCGCAATGCGTCTATGACAACGCAGCATGAACAACAGCAGCAGGAGCAAGAGCAGCAAATCGATCTTGTTCAGCCTGTTTACTTGGTCGCATCCCCACCTAGCTCAGCCAGCTCACCAGCGCATTCCCGGAAGGGAGCCGCTCAGACTACAGATGATGTGGCATTGTCGGCTTCGGACCCCTACGCAAAAACGATTGCTCAGCCGGACCCGGCGGTATTGAGCAACACTCTGGGGTTGGATCTCACAACCCATGCAGAGTACATCGGCTTGACGGACCTCCGACTCCCAGCTGCTGGTACAGCTCCATCTAAATCGTCCAAGAAACGCCGCCTAGACGACAGAACCGTGTTCCTTGTCCACGCAGATGAAGTATCCGCCTCAGAAGCACAGCGCATCGCAGATGTTGACGCCATTGAGGCGATTGCTCGGCCATGGGGGTCAACACTCGTCGATTTGTACTTTCGAATCGTCCACCCTAGTTTTCCCATCTTGCACAAAGATGTCTTCATCACAAAATACCGCGCTTCACATCATCACTTTGCCCCTTCTCTACTGGCAGCCGTCTACCTGATAGCGTTGGATTGGCAATTGTATGATTCTTGCCTTGCTAGCGAGGAAAATTCGCTGCCCGATGCCAAAGCACTCGAGGAACTGGCGATGAGGACCATTGCACACGACATGCGTCGACCCAAGCTGAGCACTCTCGAGGCCGGGCTTCTGCTCTTGCATCGCAGTCGCCGTGCTGCTCAGAGTGGCTTCGCGCATACCTTTGCGACCAATCGTATGCTGACTGCCCAATTAGTAGCCGTAGCGCAAGACCTTGGCATCCATCTTGACTGCAGCTCTTGGTCGATTCCTAGGTGGGAAATAGGGCTGCGTCGACGCTTGGCCTGGGCGCTTTATACACAGGATCGTTGGGGTTCGTACATCGACGGACGGCCGTTTCTCATCCACCAATCCGACTGGGCCGTTGTATCGTGTACGGATTCTGACTACCCGGAGCTGCATCCTGGGACCAATGGACAGCATCACTCCGCGATTTCTGTTGGCTGGGAGGTGTTTCTTCGACAGGCAGAACTAGCCCAGATGCTGAGCGAGATTTCGGTGACTTTCTACAGCGCTGCCGCGTGTCGGCGTGGAGGCACTCTTGAGCAGATGAGCATCGTGGATATGGTAGCATTGGCCAAGCCAATGGGTCTGAAGATCCGCGAGTGGTACGCTGCGCTGCCCCAGCATCTCCTGCTCGATAATACCAGCACCACGCGCGAGCTCTGTGCCGTCGGTGCTCTCCACCTAGCTTACGTTGCGGTCGAGATTGCCCTTTACCGCGCGCTGGTCCGCTCTATGACGCCCGATATGCCGCAATCACTACGCAATGTGCTTGTACAAACTGGCAAAGCCAAAGTGCAAGCGGGCATCGACTTCCTGTGCGCCTTACGACCAGAGCACACGGCTTCTTTTTGGGGAAGCGCAGCCGCATACCAGGTAGCAGAAATTGGGGCGCTTATTAATCTTCTTGGCTCAAGACCTGACGTGGATGAAGAAGACAAGACGTGGTGTGCTGCAAGAATAGAGGAATTGCAGTGGGAGCTACGGGTGAGAGGCAGTGCAGCTTCGTTTGCAAGGGATGGGCTGCGACTGCTGGGACGCGATGTATTGGGTTTATTGAAGCCATAACGTAATATCTCTGAGGATACAAGTCACGGATAATTTATATGATAATGATTGATGGCTTCGCCATTTTTGTCTCAGTACCTGGGTATTTAGACTTGCAACTATTAGGCTTATTGGATAATTATTGAGTTTCTGCAGAGATTCTCCATTATCTCTCAACCATCAATCGATATGCCAACAGGTATAGTCACCATACTTGAATAAGAAATTTTAATCCTGGGGTTTTTCATCGACTCATACCTATGGAAATATCACTTCCTTATCTCAAAACAAAACTCGATCCTCCACGCATCACTGTCTTTCATCTGGACTTTTGTTGCGATTTTAAATACACCTGCAATGCTCTTCAAACCCGGAGAGTCAAATGTCTATCCCTTAGAACAAAGCTGATTATGATAGTCACTATTACGAATGCCAGACGTAAC
The DNA here is from genome assembly GCA_003439915.1 of Trichoderma atrobrunneum. Lineage (NCBI taxonomy): Eukaryota > Fungi > Ascomycota > Sordariomycetes > Hypocreales > Hypocreaceae > Trichoderma > Trichoderma atrobrunneum. The sequence goes on along the minus strand of PNRQ01000141.1, from coordinate 42,797 downwards.
TTATCATATTCCAGTAAAGCCGATAACGATTCTGGGAAGCAGCGTCTAGTACGTATTTCAATGGGTCAAGGCATATACGTTGTACGGCAGGAAATCATTTGTCAGAGCATTATTCAGCCAAATTATTGGTGATTCTTCTTCTTGTGATACTATGGCCCATATACTGTACAACAATACTGAACAGCTGAAACTTGACCGATAAGAGGGAAGTCGAGTATCACCGAAAGTTACCAGGATTCAAGTCAATGGCTTATTCTCGTCATACGTCACAGTCCAAGCTTAACTTACTAATAATAGTTATTACTAAATTTGAACTACCTACCAAGGCAAACGGCTATATATCTTCCCACAGCTAGACGATTTCCTCCAAATATCCTCCACCAACTGCACCAACTGCACCAACTGCACCAACTGCACCAAACTCTCATTGCCACTGTATACTTACTTCATTCTCTTTCATCGGAATCATCAATCTCATCAATGGCTTCCAAACCCCTACTACTTGTACGATAGGAAGCACCAACAAGAGGCAATTATATGTATGTAGCCTAACATACTTTCTAATAGGTTACCGGAGCCACAGGCTATGTAGGCGCACATATAGTTGAACAGGCCCTAGAAGCTAGCTATCCAGTCCGGGTGTAAGTTAAGGGTCACAATCTTCCCTCGTCCAGAGCTAACATCTCTATCAGAACATCTCGCCCAGGCAAGGTCAATTCTTTCAAGGAGCAGTTTGGAGATGGTGTCGAAGTTGTTGAGGTGGTCGACATTGCCACTGAAGACCTTACCAATGCACTCCAAGGTGTAAAGATTGTTATACACGCTGCTGCACCTCATGTTGGTGAGACGGATGTATCGAGAGTGATATCAGGGACTGTTGATGGCACATTAAATATCGCTCGCCAAGCGGCGAAAGCCAATGTGAAGAGGATTGTTTTTACTAGCAGTTGGGGTGCGTGCGTGAATGGAGAATCCTGTGGATTGTTTTAGCGATTATGTCTTCACCGAGAAAGGTATGTCAATATTCACCCAAGTTTTCAGTCGCCCAAACTGATATTATCTGACTCTCAAACAGATTGGAATCCCGCAACGACTGAGCAGGTTCTGAGCGGCAAACACAACAAAAAGCCTCTTTGGCTACACTCTGCCGTGAAATCTCTGGCTGAGCGAGAGATATGGAAGTTCGCTGATGAGCACCCAGAAGTGGATGTTACAACGAGTACGTATCAAACACCAAATCCAGAGTCTCAAGTCCAGATGTATTAAATTATTCCCAGTTAATCCGCCATTTATTTACGGACCTCTTGCGAGAGGCACAAAAATTCAGAAAGAGGTACTGAGAACTCATTCATCGCTGGGTAGGTTCTACAGCCTCCTTCTTGCAGGCCCTTCGCTCGAATTACCTCCATCTTTGGCAATACCCATTGCCGTCGACGTCCGCGACGTTGCTCGTGCTCATATTCTCGCTCTTACTGCTCCACCTGCCACTGAGGTTGGAAGGAAACGTATCCTAATTGGGGGCCGTAATTTCCGAATGTGTGACGTGAGTGAACATGTTGCGGCGACTCGCCCGGAATTAAAGTACCGACTTGGAAATCCTCGTGTAGAGCGGGTGACCCCAATTGCTACGATAGACACTTCCCGAGCGAAGGAGATTTTGGGATATAACGAGCATCTGCCTTGGAAAAAGACAGTGAATGATATGATCAATAGCATCTTGGAGGTGGAGAAAAGTTGGTAATAATACAGTCTTTCATATCACGTAGCGCTTGCCTGGACCTAACCTTGTGGATATGAATACACTAGTGACCATTTATCTAGAGAAGCACTGCGCTGCTTTGGGATGCTATGTGTGAAAGGTTTAATGACAGAGCAAATTTAGAAAAAGTTCTCTAGGAAATGAAAGTTAAGGAGCTTTAAAACTCAGATATATATGTTTGTGACTGTGTTGATGATACCAGACTTCAGTACTTGACGTTGTGATTTTGTGATTTGCTTTTAGTAATTGAACAACAATGAAACCTCTATACACATGTCAATAATCTAATGACTTTCTAGGCCTGAGACCAAAGGGTATTATCTATTGTCTGGTGAAATTATTTATAGCAAAGTCTTCAGCTGCTCTGACACCGCCGTTACATCTTCATAAGTATGCCAATGCCCGACATTTGGCAGCACTACAGCTTTCGCTCCTTTGATACGCCGAGAGTATTCCTCTACCACTTCCGGCGGCGATACAATGTCCTCTGTACCCGTCAAAATCACCGTCTGCGCCGTTATAGCCTCGACCGGCAATGCAGCTGTAGCCATTGCCAACGCCCGGCACGCCTTAGCATAGGACGTCGGTTCCTGTCCAAGCAAGCTCAGCCGAGCGGCTGTCACAGCTACAGAGTTTGTTCTTTTCGTGTTTTCCGAAGTGCTATTTAACACGACAGCATCGACGACAGCCTTCATGCCTTGGGTTTGAGCAATATAGCCACGCGTATCGGTATTTGTTCTTAGTTGCTCCGGTAGTGGTGAGGGTGGTGGACCGAGGAGCAAGAGCTTATTTACCAAGCCGGGATTTGCAAGTGCAAAAGTCAATGCGATTATGCAACCCATAGAATGCGCAACCAACGTAGCCGGGCACAATGTACTGATGCCTGAATGCTTAAAGACGCCTGCAAGATCGGCTGCCAAAGACTCCATAGTCAGCACACTAAGCGGATGCGTTGGGCTAAGGCCGTGGCCCTCAAAGTCAAAGAGGTGTAGCGTGGCTCCCTGTTCCAGCTGTAAGTGGGAGATAATCGGCGAGTAGAACTCGGAGGTGGCACCAAGGCCGTGAACAAAAACGATATTTGTCTTGCCGGAACCGAGACGTCGGTAGTCTAATGGTTTGCCGTTGATGCTGGTTAACCCCACGTTGACATTAAGTGAGCGGGAAGCATTGCTGATCTTGAAGGCTGACTGCGAGACTGGCGGCTTGGCCGCTTCATTGACGCTTGAAACCCTGTTTTGAAGGGTCCCGATTTCGGGGACAGTGACGGTAACCTCATCGCCGCTCTTCAGGTACAGTGGAGGGGTATGTCCGAGGCCGACTCCAGCAGGCTTGAAGACTTGTTAGCCAACATAGAATAAAATTGCATCGAGAACCATACCGTGCCACAAGCGATAACATCGCCGGGCTGTAAAGTTTGTCCCTCAGATATCGTACTAATCAAGGTCGGAATATTGAAGATTAGGTCCTCAGTTGTTGCGTTTTGTCGCAACTCGCCATTCACATGCGTCTGGACCCGTAAGATGGAGGGCAGATCTTCTTTGGGGACAGCAGCAGGGCCCTAAAGGCATGTAAGTAGACAATTACGGACATAATTCATATAGGCCACTTACAATAGGACAAAATGTATCGGCTGACTTGCCAATGAAAAATTGTTTATGGTCTCTTTGCTTTTCCCGTGCTGTAACATCGTTAATGATTGTATACCCCCATACATAATCCATTGCGTTCTCTTTCGAAACTCTAAAACCCGCCTTGCCGATGATTACACCAATTTCTCCTTCGTAATCTAAACATTTCGTGAAATCCGGATGAAGAAATATCTCATCACCATGTCCAATAATAGATGTCGCGCGCTTTGTAAAGATTATGGGGTGACTCGGTCGGTCCACTGTATCCGAACTATCGTATCCTGAAGAATTGAACTCTTTTGCATGGTCCATGTAGTTCTTGCCCACAGCTAGAATGTCATGGCCTGATAAAGGCGCTAGAAGTTTGGCGGAAGCCAATGGGATTGCGGCTCCGGATGCAACTATCGGCAGGGACCCAGCTTCAATAACCTGGAAAAGATTCTCAACTGGACTGCCGGAAAGAAACTGTAGAGGTTGCACTGTTCCAGCCTGCAAATCCAGGTGGCCAATCTGCGTAACACCTGTCTCCAGATGCGCGAAGGCGGCATATCGAGTTAATCTCGGTGATTTGGAGCCCATTGCTACTGATTTCAACCCACAGAGAAGCCCTTTTCTGATTGTTTTTAATGTTCTTTGCTCTCTCTTGTTGACGTTCCTCTTTGTGGAAAGAGAGTAGAGATATGTGGTAGACCCGTGGTAGTCCACGAAAAGCAAAATGTTAGTCAAATAAATAGATGGTTAATGTAGCCAATTGCCTGTGGCGGAAGTGTGCCGCAAACAAGCTACGCTTTGAAGCACATTAATAACCTCGCACTAGATATGATACTGTCCGTACATCCCGGTATCACAAACAAATCATCACCCATTTTAATGTCCCCGTTCGGCATCCTACGCAGTCGCGCGCGGGGAAAGGCGGCGGAGCAAATACCGAACAAGTCGCAATGGCAAGGCTCATATGCACGGAGATGAGCGGACTTGCGCGGATGAGCAGGGTACCGGAGAGTCTCCGGCTTCCTTGATAGAGCACACACGATCTAGTAAAAAGGTGGGATATACAAGTGTGAAAGCCATTGGCCGAAGGGGATAGAGGTCATAAGTCCAGCCAGAACTACTACGTATTATGCGAAGTGAGCATTAAGCCAGCAGCACCGACACCACCACAAGACATAGTCATACAATTAACACACATTAGCATAGTCAAAGCATAATTAATGTATTCGGAGTCCTGGATTTGAGAAACAACAAGTTCACTATCACGAGATATTATTGCCACGTTAAACTATGACGTCGGTGTTCTTGGTGACCGTCAAAGAATAAAATCATCCAGCAATAAAGGAATTCCAGTCGTTACAATTGACCATGGACGCGGATAGCCACGGTTGTGGCCGTATTCTCTCCAATAACATATCCAAATGTAGATTGAAGCTAAACGCCCCGAGGAGCCGCTCGTCCACTACTCTAGTTATCTACCTACGATAACCTAGCCCTCTGCATCTCTACGCCTTCAAAACACTTTCTCAGTTTATCTATTTTAGATGAAGAGTTGGAAAGTAATATTAAAGGGGCCTTGTCAGTCTTGATAGTTAAGTTGGAGCTACACTTATTAATATTCTCATCGACAAAAGGGTTTTGACATGGTACAAATTTTAATGCAACACAGACGAACGAGCCAATGTAAACCACGTAGTCCCTCTCCTCTCTTAATTTGGGTGCATGTAGTTTTAATTTTCCTTTTGACTACTTGCTACTAACCTGTCCACCTTCTGAAAATGTTTGCTCTTCCTTTGAGATATTTGCCAGTGAATGGCTTGCTCTCTCATGCACTGTCTTCTCTGAGAGAACGCTATTGGAAGCTTATTCTCACGATGCAATTTTGCCTTCGTAAGAACACTATTTCATGATTGGTTGCACTACTTCCCTTTTGATCTTCCAGTCAAATGACCCATCGGCATTCATTACCGGTAAGGTGGTCGGTTTCGGAAGCCTCTGAGGCTGTCCCTCGCCAGTGATATTCTTATGCACATGTCCGTTTAAGACGATGGTATGAATACGGTCCTTGTCTTGAAGGATCTCTATGTCTTCCAAAGGGTTGCCGTCTACAAGAATGACATCCGCGTAGTAGCCTGGTAGGATCTTCCCAAGTTTGTCTGGATGTCCCATAAGCTCTCCTCCCCATGCAGTGGCTGATATAATTGCTTCCATGGGAGTGAATCCAAAAAGGTTGACAAAATGAGCAAGATCCCTCGCATATGTTCCATGAGGTGCCCAAGCAAAACCGTAATCACCACCTGGAAGTACTTTAATGCCCCTCTCGCGCATCTTGATCATTGCCCTTGAGGCGATCTCCACTTCTTCCTTCAACTTCTTCTTTGCTGCCATCTCCGGTGTAAGACCGAAGGGGATGGCTTCGCCTGTGCAGGAAGTGAGAGGAAAGTTGATGGCGGGAGCAACAAAGACCCGATCCTTGATTGATTCCAGCAGCTTCATGCCCTCATCATCAACATAAGATGCGTGATAAATGACGTCCACACCGGTCATTGCGCAGAGCTTGACGGACGCAGCACTTCGTGCGTGTGCACACACGCGCTTTCCCCGGCTGTGCGCTTCCTCAACCGCTGCACGAGTTTCTGAAAGAGTAAAATAGGTCTCTTCACTACCCATGTGTTCGTGGACGTAGTCTCCAGTCATGGACAGTTTGATGTTGTCGACTCCCAGTGCCAGAAACTCGCGGACTGCCTTGCGCATCTGATCCACACCGTCCGCAAACTTGGTTATGGAAGGGCCAATGGCGCCGCCTGTAGTGGAGATTTCTTGGGCGTTTGCAAGCGTTCGAGGACCCGGGATCATTCCTTGCTTGATGGCGCCTTTGATGGCGATGTCGAGCCGAGGTCGAGCTGATGCGGCTCCAAAGCACATGGTGAAGCCGTGGTCAAGATACATCTTTGCCGAACGAGCCGTGTACAGTACGTGTTCTTCTAGGGGAATTCGGGCGATACCATCCAGGGTGGGAGAATCAGTCCAGCTCAGGTGAGTGTGAGCATCGCACAAACCCGACATGAGCGTCTTCCTCCCTTGTCCATCCACAATGAGTGTGCCTGGTGCAGCAGCTGTTTCAACCAAACCAACTCTGGTGATGCGCTCCCCTTCTATCAAGACATCTCCTAGATAAGGATTTTTGCCCGTAGAATCTAGAATGTGGACATTCTTAAACAGTACCGTAGTTGGGTCTCCAGGTAGGTGATTATGTATCTCAATGTCCGCTGGGGTAGGTTTAAAATGTTCAACACCAGCAGTCATTGTTTGGTCCATAGTAGACATGATGCACTGAGGCGACTTGACAAAGATGGTTGTATAAATGTGACTCGAATGCTTGGCTGCTTCTTAACCTGAACAAAGACGTATGGTGTAGATATATATGTATCATTGCGGCAAATGGTCTCTCCGATCTGCGAGACTTGCACAATTGTGAGGCGTTGAGTGAACTTCCAAGTACTGTATTGGGGTATGATTCGAAAAGCTGCTTATCGGAATTTTCTATTTGTTCTAGTTTGCCCATTTCGTCTTCGAGCAAGTGATACCCGCCACCGTGCCGATTGCCACCATCAAGGTAGGTTGGTTAGCATTGCGGGGAACGCGGGGAACTACTGTAGTCAGTTAGCATTGACGGATCATGTCAGATTGAATAGGGGCTTGCGCTCTTTGATTCTAGCTTGTAATGGGCTCCGTGACTTGCTATCACCATGTGAACGGAGAGATGCCGACGTAAAGACCGGGCGAGGTGGGGATACCTCGCGGATAGTTGCCGGGCAGCAAAAGAGCGGCTTACTGAAGCTGCTCATGAAGTTATCCGATAGTCTCACATACACCGCGGTGCGCAGTCTATATTCAAGACTACAATTTCGGAGGATGGGGAGCGGGTCGACAACAAAGTGAAAGAAGCAATATAAAGTAGCTCTTGTTGAATTATATTATCAAGTACAGGAATAGAGAGACATAAAACGAGCGGGATAGGACATATCCCAATTTTTATTCTTCGTTTCCATATCATTAGTCTTTCACCTCTTATTTGTAAAACCTTAATAAACTCTTTTCCTCAATACCAAATGGAATCCAGCGGACAAGCGTTTGGGTGGGTAGGCCTGGGAAACATGGGTTCAAGCATGGCTTTGAATCTGGCCACCTACGCGGAGCGGCATCATCATCCCCAAATTCGCGTTTGGAACCGCACAGCCGCAAAGGCAAAGGACTTGGCACTGGGTTACTACCAAATTGCAGCTTCTCTCCACGAAATCGGCTCTAACTGCAATATCGTTCATGGATGCCTTGCCAATGATGACGTTGCGTTGGCTATCTATAGAGAGCTGTTCAAAATCCAGAATAAAGGCTCCATCTACGTGGATCACTCGACTCTATACCCTACAACCTCCAAGACTCTCCAAGCTGAAGCTCAAAAGAATGGCGTGTATTTTCTATCCTGTCCAGTTTTTGGCCCCCCCGCGGCGGCAAAGTCAGCAGAGTTGCTTGTGGTACTGTCTGGGGACGCTGAAGCTCGAGAAAGTGTGAAAAAATATATCGTTCCCTCACTTGGAAAAGACTTCATCGACTGTGGGGATGCGACAGCGGATGGGGCTACACTCAAGTTACTCGGAAACAGTTGTATTTTGGGCACCATTGAGCTTCTGTCAGAGAGTTTCGCACTGGCTGAGAAGACAAACTTCGACCTGAACGTCTTTTATAACTTCATTCGTAAGTCGTCTACCTCTTACTCTTTTTCATTCAACTCAATAATATGCTGAAAATCGGAAAGAAAAATGGTTCCCAACGCCCGCATGGCTTAATTATGGGAAGAAAATACGAGATGGTGCTTTTAGCGGCAAGACAGGCTTTACATTGCCCGGTGGCATGAAAGATGCTTCGTATATCCGTCGGCTTGGGTCTGTTACCTCAACTCCAACTCCCATAGTTGATCTCGCATGGAACCACTTAACTACAGCCGCAACAATAGGAGGTCTAGGGCTCGATTGGAGTGCATGTGCGGTAGGTATGAGAGTGAGTGCCGGGCTTAAACCATTTAATGGGGAGGATTTTAGCCTTGATAATGGCTCTGCTGCAAAATGATAACGCCGTCTCTTTCCATTCCTTGAATGAAGGAGAGATAGATAGATCGCAATGAGCATACATTCTAGGAAAAGAGAACAATGGAGAATAGATACAATACATTATATAGAAAAGAAGAATGGAGACCTTTTACTAGCAATCACTAGACTAATGGAAGGGAATGAGCATTCCAGCTCTATCTGTACTTGGGTTTGTTTCGACAGCTATAACAGGAAAATATTAGAAGGCGTAAAGTGTTTCGCGGATAGTACAGGCATCTTAGCCTCACGTAAGAAGACAAAATAGTAGACACACTAAATTAATTCAGGTCATATTTCATTGCTGAATTTTAACTCCCGAGGGCAGCCTGTAATCACCTGTATCAATTCTCTTCTTCTTAGTCACATAATAGACAAGCTTTAGTCGAAATTATCGAAGATTGCCTGTATATACCCGCTGTATATCTGAACTGCTGATATACCAAGTTGAATGGCCTGATCTCCTTCTATTCGAATTTCTGGAGCTCTAGAGCCCGACGCGATAACCAATGATGAAGTAGAAACATCGCTAAGAGCGTTCGCGGCCTCTTTAGCTTTCTGTACTAGCACGGGGCTTCCTCGTATACGAGTTGGGTTAGAATGCGACTTGACTATCTCAAAAGTAGCAGACATGGAGAATTCAGCAACATCAGTCATAAATGCGAATTGTTTAAGATCCGGATAAGAAGAGTAAAGTTCTTCGGCTGCCGATCGACCCAACCAGATGTCATGGCCCAGTCCTTTCTCATTTAAAGAGGACCATCCGGTTAAGAACACCCCACACATCAAACTGGAAGACTTTAGGGCGAAGAATGTTCGAAGGGCCCCTTCAAATGTCCCTGGGGACTTAGAATCATCAAGATGGAAACATATGCCTATCGGCGGCAGTTGCGGATCACGGCCAGGGCTGCTTAAGTAAATGTTCCCAACATTATCTTGCTAACCAATAATTAACGCATGACATTTATTAATAATGAGATAGCGATCCGATATACGGACGTACTTTGAACTGCAGTGCATGCTGAGCTGCTAGCAGCCGCAGGCATTTGCGTAGAGGAGTGTTAAGCCGAGGACTCTCAGACTCAAATGGTCGGATATAAAATGGCAATAGCCATTCAAAAGTTTTATCGGCTTCATTAGATACCAGCATGGCGAATAGTTTTTTGGAAATAATGACCAGTGTGTGGACGACATTCCACACGAATTTGATACTAGATCAGTTTTGCCTCATACTGCAGATCACGATTCATTTAAGTGTCTGCTTGCCTATACCATTGCCGCATCAAATCGGAAAATACTATTATTGGGCAAAAGACTGTGAGTTAGGCAGTTATCATTAGTAGGCCACAGGATAGCAAACTCATCGGAAAGATGCCGGACGATAGGCTCTACATGAGCTCACAAATACACAGAAGATTCGCCACCGGAGATGGGAGTTCGCTATCTTACCGCGCCAAATTACCTCCATACATTGTTGCAAGAAATTATGCTCTGGATATAATCTGCGATTATTATGCTTGAAAATTAGCAACTTTTGCTGCAATGATAGCGATGACACCATGGAATAAACTCCCGGGTAGTCCACAGTCCACAGTATTCCACCCTGGATTATACCTTATTATAGCTCTAGTCTTCTGAGTGGTAATCTTTATCATCAATCATGCTAGATATTCCAGTAGCCTAACACAGGTTGATTCGTGAACAGCTCGACAATCCTAGTTATGTAATCTATTGAACTATATGGCATTCAACACATTTTCGACTAGCTATCAATTCTATTTACAGTAACGATTTGCTGTATTTGGTGCAAGTCGCTGAGATATGACATTTTCACTTTAACTTCTGACAAAGAGGAAAGGAGTACATGTACTATTATGTCTATTATAGCTTTGAATCTATTTTCAGGAGAGGAAGAGCCGTTTCAAGCGGAGAAAAAAGGCTAAAACTCAAGATCATACGCCAAAGTATCTTCACATAATTCCTCCCTCATTTTGTGGACTCTGTGGACTCTGATCAGCTCCTGAAGCGAAGAATCGATTATCGTAGACAAACGCAAGATGGGCTGGGTGTGTAGCAAATGAAACCAGATGTTCAGAAGATTCTAAAACAGCTACAATTCCCATATCAAAGCCCTTTGAACGAAATGCGCTGAATGGCACAGGCGGATTGGCGGAGAGAGTAATGAGACCTGGAATCTTGCCGACCATTCCTTGGGCTAGGATGCTCCATTGCGAAATTTGAGCTCGCGTAATGCCTGACTTTAGGCGAAAAAGTACTAAAGTTGGAGGGTTGTCAGCCGCGGGCACTGCTACCCATCAAGGCTTATACTCACCGATGTGGTAAACAGGCATATCCTATAGTTGTGGCAGAGTCTCGTATACAAATGCTCTATCAAATTTGTATTGCCGCAATGCCGTGGTCTTAAATTAGCCCCAGAGAGGTGTTGCGGCATCTCTCCGAGGGGAACCCACTGTGTTGTGCAAGTCTCTTGAATAGTTAAAAATATTGACCGAGAGTTCCGTAACGGTAGTCAAAGCGTTGCTCAGCTCAACGGCTTCACTCTTTTTGATTGCGTGAAGATTTTACCTTCGTCTTGTGTTATGCATAGAAGACGGTTCGGTTGTAATGCATACCGTAACTAAAGAGACACCACAGTTGCGCGGTATGTTAGATGATAAAAAAGAAATAAAATTGATGGAATATTGTGAGCATCCAGTATAAATCACATGCAACATTTCCGTGAGAGCATCGTGATCAGTGATGTAATCTTGTCTCTCTATGGAGTAAACTTTTGAAATAAATCCGTCTCTTGCGACGGCAAGCGACCACGGCATTTATCTCAATACGCACTTCTTCTCTGAATGCTGTGAATGGATGGTATTCTATTGTTACCTGTTAGAGTGCCTTCGGCTTCAAACCACGGCACTTAAACTATTAGGAGTGCAGCCATGTTAACATGGCACAAGCATCTTGTATAATAGCTTGGTCAAAGTATATAATTGTCAACGCTACACTCTATACCTGTTTAAAATCTCACCTGCTGTCTTTAAGCCGGCGCCATCTTTTGATCTACACTTTTAAACCGTCAACCAGTATCACAATGTCACTCAATCGCAGAGACGTAGCGTTTCCCACAGTCGACGGAATTACTCTCAAAGGATGGTTTTTCTCTGCTAGTGACAGGAATGGCCCATGCGTCATCATGACTCCCGGCGTATGTCTATCCTGGACGCAGTATAGCTTCCACCGCCCTAGTTTTATAGCCGATGCAATGCTACTGCTAACCTTGGTCCGTTTATAGCTTACGGCCTTGAAGGAGCATTTTGTCGATAGGTTCGCCATGGCATTTCAAGAAGCCGGCATCCATGCACTCCTATACGACCCTCGAGGATTTGGAGAAAGCAATGGGCAGAGATATGATTCTGACCCAGTTAAAGCACAGGATGATTACCTTGACGCTTTTAACTACGTGACATCTCTTCAGGAAGTTGATCCTAATCGCGTTGCCTACTGGGGATCTAGTTACTCTGGAGGAGTGGCCGTGACTGCCGCAGCGATCGACCATCGCATTAAAGCAATAATCATTCAAGCGCCCTTTGTCTCAGGCGAACTGCAATTTGAAACACACATGAATTTCCTCGCTGAGGTTTTTCAAGACCGCGCACGCGTATGTGCCGGAGAAGAGTGGCCACTTACTCGCCTTGTTGCTTCAACTCTCGAAGAAGCAGAAGCAGGGACAGCAAAGGTCCTGCTTTCAGATGCAGTGGCATATCAATACTTCGAGGATAGTCATACACAAGGCGGCAGCTGGGAAAACAAAATTACCACTATGACTCTTCTGAGAATGCTTCGGTTTGAGCCCATACAATATATTCATCGTATAGCACCAACGCCGTTCTTGATGGTGCTAGGGGACAACGACGTCAGTGTTCTTACCTCTCACCAGCTGCAGGCTTTTGCAAAGGCTCGCGAACCCAAGCAGCTCCATATTCTGAAGAACTGTGGCCATTTTGGCCCATACCGATTTGATTCCTTCGAGGAAAACATTGCAATTCAGCTGGAGTTCTTGAAAAAGCACTTGTAGTTACAGCCAGATAGTTCGAGATATTAGCACTGAGACTTCTTGTACTTCTATTTTTCATGTAACTGAATGAGCTAATATAATTGACTATAACTTGCAGAAGTATTGCAGACCTCTAAATCCACGAACATGCGATATTCTATGTTGGCTGCATAGCTTGGTCCGAGATATGTCGTAGGATGTGTTCCTCAAGAAGGTGCTGCAATCAAGTTTCATAAACAGTACAAGCTAAAGCTCTCTAGCCCAATCAGCAACCAAATCTCTAAGTGCTGTATCCGAGCCAACGTTTCCCGGAAAAACAACAAAGGGTAGATTAGGAAATTTGGAGCCAGGTTCATCACATTTCCATAGTGGTATTCCTGGAGCTGCTTGCCCCAGAATTTTGGCACGTCGTATACGCAACCCTTTTGTCGCGGCATCGGAGGAAGTTATCCCTCCCTTGGCAATAATATATCGCGGCCTTGTCTCTAATGCAGATAGGACTGCCACTAAAGCTTCGGCGATTATACCTCCGATATTCAAACTCGAATTACCATCATCGCCAACAATTAATTTCCGACTCGTCATTACCAGGGTGTCTTCTCCATTGGCGATGTGATGATTAACAGAACGAACAGCATGAAGAATGGCGTGTCGTGCGCGCTCATTGTCCGCAAGCAATTGTTCTACGTCCAAGGTTACAGTGGCAAGCAATGGCCCGCGTCCATCGATGAGGGATGTCAGCTGCCTGGTAGTGGTAGGTACATATGATCCAGCGATGATTAGTCCGCCAGTGCTGCTAAAAGAAGCATATCTCGGGAATTGTTGAATACCGATTGGCGGATTTGGCTGGATTCCTAGGCGCGTTGAGACGAATGACGCGGCTGTGCGGTAAGTGCACTTTCTTCCGACGCCCTTCGCTGGTAGATATTTAGCTTGGGAACAATGTTGCAGTGTGAATATAGGTAGTGTAGCTCACCTCCAAGCAAGCCCTGAACAAAAATTTCCATATCTGCGTCGGCCACTGCATTCACAATAACAACAGAGCGGGGTGGCATACTAAGCAACTTTTGTGTCACGCCTGACACACCAGATACTCGCAAATCTTGTAATGAGATTGAAAATATAGCACTTGTCGCTATGTGACCTCCTGACTTTTCCAGCACATAGTCTTTGAGGTTTGAATTGCGATAACCGAACGTTGCGTCACCCGCAAAGGGAGTCCTGGCTACGGGGATCAACTTGTCTGACTGTATATCCGCAATATAATGGACGTCATCGATAGTCACACGATGCCCTTGAGAAAAAAGGGGGCAAATATCCAGAGATCAGCTTTGCCGATAATGTCCTCCACCGCGTCGAGTTCGCTAGGAAAATGGCCTCGAAGAGTCGAGTCTCCACGCAGAACAATCTCAAAGGTTTTCTTCGCGATATAAGCTGCTTGCTGAACTGATTTACAAATTTGGCGAACGAGGGCGCAAGCTTCGACAGATGGCAATGCGCGGGAGTTGGTCAAGATGAAAAAGCCTGAAGGGTGGGACTGAAATTCATCTACCAGAATATCCAAATCCCAAGTGGTGAGGACTTTAATGTCGTGACACGTCTGAGTACCTGTCGGATCATCATCGAGAATGACCAATGTTTCTAAATGCCGTTCTTGGACCTGGTAGTTAATTCTCTCAGCTAAATCTGTTTCTAGAACGGGGAGTGGGAGCCTCCCCAAAGTCTCCCGGTAGCTAAGAATTGGGAGATCCATTGGAAGACAATCGTTGGTTAATAGATTGAGTACCTTCCTTAAATGAGCATATTTGTTTGACAAGCAATATAATGGAGATAGAGTCTGGCTAATATAACATCTTCGCTAATATATGTTGTTGAGATGTAGACTGGCATGGCACATTAGGAGCTACCTCTCGCTGACAGGCATTATCGACGACCGAATCTCCGTTTAGATATCACATCATTATACTTCACTCGAATTTATTCGGCATAGCGTATCACGGCAACATACCGAGAGTTCCTATCAGTACGCCGGAATCTCCTATCTATTCCGGTCGACAAATGGAAATGAGTTAGCGCTATCCAATTTCTGATCGGAACAATGCCGAAATTACCGTGGCTTCAACCAAGTGACAGCGATTGCTACTGCTAATAAATATTATTCAAGTAAAAGCCCAATAGCTCCCTCTACAATTGTCCGTCGTGATTTAAATCACAATTGCCTACTATGCCACTTGAGTCGACCTCCGTGAGGAAGTTTTGTACATCACCCAAAGTGTTAGATCCTAGCATCCGCTCAAGACTTACCTCTCCCAGATCCAAATTATAAAAGACATTAAATTCTTCCAGGTCTTGCTGGTCATTCATCGGTCTGAACTGTTGATCCTGGGATACAAAGCTATATGCTTCGTCCATACCTGCCGGTTGTACCTCTGGATTCGTTTCTTGGATCGAGTGGGATGACGGTGGGCCTTGATGAAACTGTTCTGTGCAGCTTGTAATCACGGTTGGTTTACAACTATTATCGGCCGCTAGGGCCTGCTCAATTACTTCGGCGCTCTGAATAGTTGACATTGTGCTCCGGGAGCTGCGAAGAATTGCAATGTTAAAAGCCAAGCGTGCTTTGGCTGCTTCTGCTTCTGCTTCATTTCCTTCTTTTAGGTCCAAGAGATTAATTGTGGCTCCGACGAAGATTGTATATGTTTCCAGGTAGGTTAGAACTCGAAAGCCGAATCGGCGAATATGGAGTGTCGCAAGGTGATCGATCATTTGAGCAGCTTTTGTAGCTGCATCTTTTGCATTGATGTCCAGAGTACGGAACGGGCGACACAACCAGGCAATAGTAGCCTGGTATACCATGTTGAAGAGGAGGATGTGTAAGGGTGGGCAAGACGCTATCCCTGAGCCTCCTTGCAAGTATATGTCAGTTGGAAGGGATTCAGCCCAGCTGGTAAGCTTTTTGATGGTATGTTTAAAATATCCATCCAGCAGCTCTTGATCCGTGTGAACGCGCGCGTACAAAGTATCGAGAATCTCATTGATCATTACAGATAGATGACAATAAGCCGAAAATCTTGTTGCAGTATTCGACTTTTGAGCCAGACTTATGTTGGGGGGGAGAGGAGTTGGTAAAAGAGGACACCAGGGATCATTATCCATTTCTTCGCCATCGGGCCAAGCATCTGGAGACGGTATCTCTTGCCTTTCATGAATCATCGGTGGGCGTCCCAGGCACATGCTGATAGCTTTATCCCATGTGTAGCAACTCCAGAAGATTTGTTGCCGTAATGCGAAGACATCTGTGGAGAGCTGGCCTCCGAGGCGATGATTCAGCAAGTGAGGGTGAATATGGATGCCAAGATCGCGCATCATTCGAAATGCCATTCCAGAATATATCCAGCCTTGAGAAGTTCGACCGTATGCACATTCTCTAGCTGATAAGATCAGCAGCCCCTGTAGCGTTGGGATTGAAGATCCCCTCTCTATTTCTTCGGGTAGGCATTCTAGTGCCTTTTTGGCAAAATAAGCACTTAATTCTGGAGCATTAGGCCTGTCTGAAAACCGAGCTGCCTGAGATAATGTGCAGTTTAGAAGGAATATTGTCACAAATGGTCCAGAAATGCTTAAATCTCCTATGTATTGTCAGTACTCTGATAATTGGTATCTTTTGCGGTCAACTAACTCATGAAGATCTTTCGGCATAGAACGAGATGAAAATGGTGCGGCCAACACCAATACACATCTAGTAGCTCGTTTACTAAGGGTTCTGGAATTTCTGGTGACAGGGCGGATCGCAAGTCATCTCGCGGGCGAGTCGTTGGTGCGCTTGCCGCACTTGGCATACCACGAATGGTTAGAGAGCCGTACAAGATGTCCGTTTCCCTACTCACAGAGAGCCGACTGGGGATTCGTACGCCCTTCTCTCGTTGCGCGTGGTAGTGGCTCGTTGGTCCGAAGAAATCTATCTGCCCATTCTTGGTAACAGTGGTTTCGTCCAATAAATTTGCTAAATCATCATCTGCCGACTTGCTGACTTCTGTATTCCGTTCAATTACAGGCAGAGCATCGTGGCCTGAAATGTCTGTAGTTTCATGGCTCGTTGTATCGCTGTTAAAATACTCTTCCAGTAATTTGGAACGCTCGGGATCGGTGGCATTTCTCAGTCTCTGTAATGTCATTTCAAGAGCCTCCATTCGCTCTTGCATCGCTACAGCATATGTTATTGATGGAGCCCTTGAGATGAATTGTCAGTTTTGGCCGTAACTATCTTAATTGAGTATACTCTTAACTTGTTGTAAAGGCATATGTCTTTGTTCTCCAGGCATCGATCGCAGCTTGGTTGATTTCCATCACACCTAGCCTTGCGGCGCCTACAATTACCACACGCAAACCCATATTTCCGAGCTTGGCGGTTTCGTCTGGCGTGTATTAAAGTCTTCCGATTTGCGGGCATAGTAGTATCTGAGCAGGATCGAGGCGTCATGATGTCTTGGATTCAAAGTTTGATAGATGGATATGGTACTATTAGTCTGTTAACCATATTCTTTGACATGCGGAACATGGACGGAACCACAATTGATTCAAATGTTAGGAATAATTGAGTATATGCAATAGCTGTAAACTTACATATTAGTGCTGCCCATTCCAAATTCGTTTGAATACCTTTACTCCACCTATACATAGTGTCGCAAGAAGGGTGGAGAAAGTACATGTAGTTAGCTACGTGGTAACGACCCCCGCCCGGCTACGAGGAACGGGTAATACCACTGAGCACATAGCCATAACTTCTTAGCATTTTCATCTTGTTCCGCTAGCTCCGAGCTACTTAAGGCCGAGAGGAAGCGAAGTAAAACCCCGGGGCTAGGTCTTAACGGTTTATATTATTACTGTTACGATTCATCCCCCATACACGGCGGCTTCCATTCCAATGACTACTCTCATTGCAACTATTAACTGAATATCCTTGTCCAATTAGTGCCATAGTATGAAAGAGAAATAGTATTGCAATTACAATCAGCCAGTGCCCCTACGGTGTAAGAGGGCGGTCTACTCCACTAAGAACATAAATCATAACATTTGTACTTAATATTAGGAAATGACCTATCAATTTATTAAATCTCCCAATCATAGAGGAACCTTCCTGAGACCTTCCTTCCCTTGAGTCCTTTCACCCGACAACTTATCTCCTGCCCGGGCAACAGATCTACCATATTGTCCTCCCAAAGTGGTTCAGGTTCATCGTCTCTCTCAGTGCCATCATAAATTGCCTCTAGCCAAACACCCTTCAGTGGTTGATTCGAAACGATAGTGACCTTGTTCTCCCAAGCCCCTCCTTGTTCGTCCTCGACTCGGATAGTGAGCTTTGTATCTTGCGGCCAAACCAAATAACGAAATGGCTCAGGCCAGTTAATCTCACGAGCGAGAACCTCACTGGACTCTATATCGACAAGGCTTGCCTCTACAAGAACAAGTGAGTCCTCTGTCCAAGATACTTGAGCCCCCAGATGCCCAAGTTCTGTGTTATAGCCCGCCCTGAGTGTGACCACCTGGCTCGCGTCCAAGGGTTCAAGTTGAGTCCAATTACTCGTCTTTAGGTCGTAAGCTTGGAGAATTAAAACGCAAACCACGTGTTGGGTCAATGTGTTGTGGGCGAATATCTCGAATGAGGGAATGTAAGAATCTTGGTGCTCATCTGGATCTGGGCAGCGGGTCTTGGGTGTACGCTCAATACCAACCGAAATGGGTGCGAAATAACGGCGAATGGAGTAGAAAGCTGGCTTCGGTCGCAAGAAATAGTCGACGAAAGCCCATGATGTAACCGGATAGATGTCGTTGAACTGCCAAATCAGTGCTCCAGCACACCGTTCATCGCCGGGCCCGTTGAACATGCGCTTCCAGTCTCTTAGAGCGTATGAATAGGCTTCTGATTGCATCAACTGAGACGAGTAGCCAAAATTCTTCAGTGAAGCTATATCGAAACGAAAGTTCTCGGCCAGATATCGCGCAATACGCATGTGTGCGCCCGTGGACTTATTGTGGCAGTCTACGACTCGAGACTGTGGGAACTGCTGGCTGTTGGGTGTCCCTTGGAGGAAGTATTTTACCGTTCGGTTCACGGGGAAGCCGTGCATGCCAAACTCAGATATAAACCGGCCGCTGAGATCTTTGTAATCCTGATAAGAGCGTTGGTCCAAATGCCAGACAGCCCATTGATGAATATCGCCAATGGTGGTATCATTTGCGGTAGCACCACCATATGGAGAGTTGGTCCAATATTGTGTCTCCGGCGCTAGCTTTGCGGCAATATTGGGGAGGATATCTAGATATATCTTGCGATGAGAGAAAGGCTTGCCATCCCATGGCCCAGTGATGTTATCTCGATCGTATTCATAGCTAACTGATATATTAGCAGGGTTGCTCTGTGTGGTACAACCGGATATCACCGATGCATCTGCGACCTACCCAAAATGGTCAAAAAGTATAAAGTCTTCATTTCCACCACTTAGTAACGCAAGAGACGTCCTGCCACGCATTCTGAGAGTCTGAGCCTCGGCCTCTTTTCTGATGTTGTCAAGAAATTCCTCATGAGTAGGGTATATGCCGCAGGCTAGGGCATAATCGTGCCAAACCAGAATGCCCATTTCGTCGCAAGCGTCAAAGAAGTCGTCATGTTCATAAATCCCGCCACCCCACACACGGATCATGTTTAGATTACCGAACTTGGCAAGCTTCATCCATTCGAAATAACGCTTTCGAGATATAGTAGGTAGCATGGTGTCTGTGGGGATCCAGTTACCGCCTTGAGCGAAAATATCGCGGCCATTAATCCTAAACATGAAGGTACTTCCAGGAGCATCATCGAGAGGTTTCTGTACCACCTCGATGTTTCTTATTCCAAAACGACGACTTGATTCATCTAGTACGTTAGATAGAGAGTTCCTCAAGATCAGCTTGGCGGTGTATAGATGCTGATCGCCCAATCCATTCGACCACCACAGCTTTGGAGATCTCACAGAAAACTCTAGAGATACCTTATCGGAATCACCTAGAACAATTTGGGATTGATATAACTCATCTCCGAGAGCATCACGAATGCTGATGTCTAGACTAGCGGCGCAACTTGCTTGAGCAACTTCAATATTAAGTAAGACTTGGGCAGACGAGTGATCCTCAGCCAATTTCGGCACGATGTAGACATCTTTGATGCGCGCGCAATATGATTCAAGGTAGACCGGGAGATATGGCCCTGCAGTTAGGCAAACTGGGCCCCAATCCCAACCCCAGTGGCACTAAGATCGATTTCAGCCGTGCGAAAAATGTACTCGTTTCATGGGAAACATCATACCTGTGCCTTTCGCACCGCCATTCTTCTGGCATTTTTCATTATCTTGGGCAAATTGTCTGGTACTTCGTACTTCTTGAGCAACGCCGTTCCCACCTTCATTGGACTCTCAAACAGAATGACCAGCTCGTTTCGTGCTCCAACCGAATGAAGGGCAGCCTTGATAGGAACGCGGGCTGGGATAAACATGTTATCGCTCTTATAGATCTCAGCTCCATTAAGATAAACGGTGGCAAAGGTATCGAGACCCTCCATGATCAAATCGACCTCGTCACTACCAGTTGCTTCTGGAGGCGTATTAAAGAAGCATTGATACTCCCAATCAACTTCGCCAACCCAAAGGGTCAGATACTCATTCTCTGCAATCTTTAGATCTGGGATTAATTTCTTCGCTATGAGCTCGGTCTGGATAACAGATGGAAAAGTTGTCACTGCACTCCATTCCCTTAAAGCAGGCATATTTTCGGCATCTTTGTTTCCGTTTGAATTGGCCAGCTTCCAGTTCCAGGCGGTCAGAGGTAACTTGGCTTTCGGCATATTTGGTAGCAAGGGTCGTGAGATTTCGAGTACAGTGCAGCTTATAGAGACACGACATGATGGAAATCGGAGGGACAGCACACTTTATATACTTGATTCGTGTATTGTCTAAGCGGTCTGTACAATATACTGAAGAGGGTTGAGCTGAAGCTAGTGATCTCGGTGGACTTTGGCTTTGTTCTGAAGTGTGTAAAGGCACTGTGAACACGATTCGGGTCCCTTTGGGTAACATTACGAGTGGATCCACACACTGGGCGTCAAGTAGCCAGCTCGGGTTTCCCACTTTTAGCGGTACCTGGGATGGAAGGGGGTAGCATTTATGTTTCTGGACCATGTTATAGGCTTCGTCGGAGTACTCAAGCCACGGAACTCGAGATTTAAAAATTCATGGAGTTTGGTGTGTAATTAACCGTTACCTCCGGCCCGAAATACTCATACTGTGTATACAGTGGTCTACAGCAATTCGTGCCGCCATCGAGTTGAATGCTCATAGGGAGTCCCCGGCCTGTGGCTCCACTCCCGGAGTATCGGTTCGGAAGGATGAACTGAACCGAAAGAACTTGGTGGTATTACTGCAAAATTCAGCTAGCGTAGTACTGCCATCGTATAATGAATTCTACGATTGGCAAGCAAGGAGGGACCTGTCATTCCTGTGGCTAACAGTGGAAATTGAGAGGCGTATCGAGGACGCGGCAGTCCCTGACTCCAGTTTCGTAGTTCTATGACTAGATCGCAGCATCCGAACCGAACCGACATCCATTGGCGGAATAGATCAAATTGTAGCTGAACGATGTCATCTTTTCCGCTTATTGTGCCGGAATGGAGAGAATCGGCGCGTCAAAACTGACGCCTGAGACGTTATAGCGTATGAGCAATTTGAAGCTAATTGCCAAGACAGGCCAGAGCGTGCAACCCGCTATTTCAAAGGTTATTTTAGAAGGGTTGTCAAAGTGATCCTGTTTACTTAGAGGTAAGCTAGAAGGTTGCCTCCCTCTCTCACTCTACCCAATGAGTATTATCCCTCAAGTTTTTCTAATACATCTTGTTACCTTTACATATTTCATTATGCTTAGCCAGGAGTAGCTATAAGGAACACAATCTGACCTCAGACGCATTTCGCATGATACCAGGAGGAGACAGAATAAGGCTTTACAATTCGGTTAACAAGGGAACTCACAACCAGAAATAAGAGTAAAAAGAAGAACAAAGAAAGAAGGAAGATTAGAAAAAGAAAACTATAATCAAGAAATCGAGCGGAAGCCTAAAGTAATATTATAGTTATAAAGCGCTTGACATGTTTTATGGCTAGAAAAGCCGATTATATACGATTTAATGAGCGATAATCTATTGCTCTAGGTAACAAGTCCACCACTAGGTTTGCAACATGTGATTGTTTCTCAAGCTTGTACTTATACTTATGCATCGCTACCTGCGATAACATGGCCTTCATTATTAACCATTACAGCCCTATTGGCAAGAGAGACCTTAACAGGGTTTGCTGCTTCAAAAACTTCATCTAACTCCTCAAGCTGGAAAGGCCAAGTTAGTTGAATCATGAATATTAAATCTCGAAACAACTCTTACTTACAGTTCGATTTTTGGTCTCGGGAATGAAGAAGAAGATAGTGGCCGCTTGCACCATGTTCCAGACCGCAAAAATGATGTACGTCTTCCAGGTAATGTTGCGTATTGCAACGGGCCAAGCAAACTGGTTGAGAAGCATCGCGGCGCTGATAACCAGAGTGGAGAGTGCTGACCCCTTTGCTCGCATTTCATAAGAGAGCACCTCCATGGGATAAAGGCTCTGGAGAGGCGTGATCCCGATGGAGAAAATCGAGCCAAAAATAAAGATAAGGCCGAGCGAAGCCTTAGATGCAGCAACGTTAGTACCAACTGAAGGAGAACCATCTGGGTTGAGTCCACCGCCAGATTTAGCAAACTCAGAAGAAGCAATCGCCATGCCTGCCCAAGTTATACTACAGCCAACGAAGGCAAACATAAGTAGAGGCCGACGACCAACTCGCTCGACATAGCATGCTCCGAGAATTGCGAAGGCCCACTGCTGACAGTTATTAATTAGGGTAATGTTTGCTTGTTGAATTGGATCGCTGTAACCGGCCGTCTCCAGGACAGCGCCCAGAAAGTAAGAAAGAACGGAATTACCAGCCCATTGAGCAGCGACTGAAACCCAGAGATTGCAACACAGCCGATATACAGAGGCACGAGTATGAAACAAGGCGCGATAGTCCCACCACCTCTTGTCACTGCCATCCAAGTTAAGAAATTCTTCGTATTCCTGAAGCTGGAGCTTGACCCAAGGTGACTCAGGGTTTCCCCTTCCGTGATACTTGGCAAGAACAGCGACTGCTTTTCCTCTCTTGTTATGAACGTAGAGCCATCGAGGAGATTCGGGAATCCAAGGAGACAAGACGATAATAATTCCAGCGAAGAGACATTGAAGCCAGGTAATAAGACGCCACGAAGCATTTCCGCCGATGTTTAGACCGCCACGCGCGGCACCAGCCGCGATAATAGCCCCAGAGAAGTATAGAGTGTTGTATAAAGCGCCCATTACTGAGCGATAAGCGGGGTGATTGATCTCGAGTACGTATATTGGTCCACTGGCACCATTCATGATGGCTCCAAACCCAATGAAGAAGCGGCCACCCATGAACTGACCAGCGCTCGTGGATGTACCTTGGATGATTGTGCCTATGATGATTGAGAGTGCTCCGAGAAAGAGGCCACTTCGACGTCCGAAATAGTCCATCGTAGGGCCGATAAATGGCATGGCAGCAACGCCACCGACTTGCATCATGGAAGCCACAATACCAGCCCAGATACCGGAGCTCTCAACATTGTAGGTCTCTCTGAACCACGGGTTTTGAAGGAGATTGTTGATCAAGGAGGCATCGTAGCCAGCGGCTGTAGAGCAGCAGAAGCCGACAAGTGAGACTCCAATGGTCATTATCTGGCCCCTCTCAAAGATATGAGGTGGTTCCTGTGCCATGGCCTGGTCGAAGGCATTGGTTATTCCTATGACCTGAGCCATAGCCTCATTCTAATTTTGTTAGCGATTGAAAAGGTTTGGCTATGAAGTATTATAGAAATGATAGTGTCTTACTTCATCCGTTTTCTCATGGTGAACAGCATTGATGGGCTCATTAATCTTTTCTGCCATGATGAAGAAGGTCTTTCGGATGGCCAAATGTGTCGTCTCAACGTTAGGCACAACGTAGTAGTATATATATTAACATCGGCCTTTCACATATACTATGCTCCAATCTTGAGAAAGCAAGATAAACGGTTCTATGATGTGGAGTTCTTCCATGCTCAGTGGCTTGGAATATTTCTTGAACAGACGCTCGGGGTGGTTCTGGACAACCCCATGGGGTATCCATGTCCCATCAAGCCCCCTTTCCTATTTCTATGAAGCATATAGTCTAGAACATGCGGATTGACGTTTCTTGGTACATGCAGTACTGGTATCTCATCGTATTCTAAACATGCAGTCTATTTTAGTACTTCCCAGTGGAGGGATGGTTAACCGCTTTAGAATTCAATTAGGAAACAATTCTCGTTAGCTTGAAGGGGTGATATTTAGATTAGTTGTGCTTATACTCGTCGTGTCTCATCGCACAGTGTAAATGCGGCGTCATTCATCTCTACATAGCCTTTCTATTTCAGTACTAGATGATTCAATAGCGCCATTCATCTGTTAGACTGAATTCTAGCGTCGGAGTGTCGGTTCGGAACCCACTCCAGCATCCGATGAGTCCTGACATTTTCCCTTGGCAGCGAAGCGTAAACACCTGATGAAGCGATTTACTCTTGGCTTAATCGGTCTAGATTTACAGCTGAATCCCACATATCCGTTCATCATACACCGCGGCGTCGCAGCAATTCGCCCGATGTTGCTTCACGAACAGCTAGGGCAATTTATTCATCACGAGTCTAGCCAGGAACATCAAGTTGCAACGAATTCTAAAGTTCTCTAGCAAACTCCATGTCCGCATTCCTATGTTAAGTAGGTAGCTTAATTCCCTTTTCTCTGAACAGTCGTTCCACCTTCTCCCGGCCACTCTCAGCTGCTGGCTTATCAGGCCAATAGCTCAAGAGATGCCAACCTGAACATAGAGCCTCCATCGTTTTTGGATGCTGCACCATCTTCAGTGATGGGTCATTATAAACGGATAGTAGAAGTATCATAATAGCGTAAAGGGTACCACCATTTGAATCCATAAGAAGGTTGGGATTCGAATATAAAGACTCAAACGCGTAAATGGACATAATGGCGAATTCGAGGGCCTTAGCTGCGCCGTTTAGGATGTGCGATGAATCGTTGTTGGCTTGATCATCAGCCTGTCGCGTGGTAGGGGATTGTATTTCGAGCAAAAGTACAACGTTTGGCCAGTGCAAAAGAGCATGGGTAGAAAAGAACTTTGCACGAAGTTGGGCTTGCTGTGTGTCAAGAAGTGTACCATTGGAGAAAACACCGGCTTGGCAAAGGTCTAGCAGAGGGAATTTGATAGGTGGAGGCAAGGTAGCGTACCATTCAGACAATTGCAGGATGATTTCGCGAACGATGACAGGTTCTTTAAGCATAGCCCTATTCCAAGAGATGCCGTTTCGGGCTCTGGCAACAATTCGACACAATGCAATGTCAGCCAGAAATCCGTAGAAGCCAGGCTCCTCGCTGTCGCTGGTAGGAAGTGGTACTAGTTCATGGATGCTCTGAAGTAAGCAAGAGCTGTGCGAGATATACATTTGCAAGTCTTGTTCAATGAGATAACAGGCCCAATATGCTCGCTGGCAGAGACTGGCGTACGACCTATCAGAGGCGATGCGCTTACGCATTTGGAGAAGTAGAACGATCTTTTCGGAAGCCACTCTGATCGATTCAAAGGCCTGGATTGGTAGGAGGCAGCTCTGGAAATAGACGCTCATAAGGATGTGGCATTGGACATGTTGTAATGTGTAGTTGGACTTCCGGTCGCCGTCGACAATCTGGCAGGCGGCGCGGAAGTAATCAAGCCCCGGCGTGGTCACTGGATCATATGACATATTTTGGCTGTCTGTTGACATGGATCCGAGTGCCAAGATGAGTAACGTGAGGGCCGTATCAAGAGTCTTTGGAAGAGGTCTTTCTCCCGCCACGCGAGCAACCAGCTTGGCGGAAGTTTCATGATCGAATATTGGCCGCTGAGGTAATACGTGTCGTGCAAAGAGCTGTTGAAGACGCCCACAATTTTGAGGACTGAGGTCGAGATCGAGAAGCTCAACTTGATCTCCTTCAAAAAGGGACTTACCCTCTTTGAGCTCTTGTTCTAAGCTCTCCTCGAAATCGTTGACACGGAGGGGCAGAAGTGCTTGGTGGAACTCCTTGGTGCCAAAACTTGAGAGACAGTGAAGATCAAAGCCGAAGACAACGACATCCGAGTTTTCAGTCTCTCCACAAGGTTGGTTCACCGCTAATTGGCTAGATAAAGTTGGAAATTGGTAATCTAGGGGAGCATAAGGCTGATCAGCGAGGTGAGATTTGGTTGGAGCGGAACGATGAGACTTTGCTTCTAGCAAAAGCCCTTCAATCCGATCTAGACGAGTGAAGAGCTCATGATCAGAATCCTGCACAAGATGCGTTTCGGAACTAGCGGAACCGTCAGCATGGAAAGAGATGCTCGACTCAATGGGTAGACAGAGTCGTCTTTCGCGATGATCTTGCCGGCACAGTTACAATATGCAGGCTCATTTACTTGCAGCCTTCAAGCAATCCCAGCAGGGGGCTCAGGTGGAAAAAATATTTTCTCGTACCTTTCAGGCATTTGAGAGCTTCTGTATTCACACAGCGCCCCGGTCTGGGCACAAAACGAACATGTTGGCTGCGCCGCATCGCATCGAGTCTTCCTCGAGCGACAGACCTCACAGGCGATAGAGACGCGTTTTTTGGGGTAGTTCGTCTTTTGACGAGTGACCCGATTTGCGGTGTGTCTCTGTATCGAGATCGTCTTACGCTTCATGGATGCTGGGTAACGTAAGGTCTGCTTTCCAACCATTGTAACAGTGTCGCCGACGGAACGTTGGTGACGAAGTGAATGGTTTGGGAGTAGTAAAATAGATGGTTCCAGTCATTACTAACTATAAGGAACGGGGTCCTATAAGCTAGTGTATTTTTTTCCTTCTTTTATTTTTTTACACAAAAGCAAAACTACTTCAAAGGGAAGATTCATATTGGCGTCATACTTAGAATGGTAAATACCTAAGTAATAGTATTATTAATAAATCATATTACCGTAGTGTTAACCCAGCAAGTCTCCTTCTCTAGCTGAGTTTCTGAAAAACACAACTCGGTCTTGTTACAAAAAGTACCGCTACTCCGTACATCACTCCGTAACACTACTCAGGCGAAAGGCTAACTTATAATAACTAAAATGGCTTTGTTAATTCTAATATGTAAGTGGTAACTTGGCCATATTTAGTCAACTCTTGCAAAGCATTTTTTACAGAATCTCTTTCAGTCGTCGATTTCAAGTCCTGTGTATATCAGTTATTTTAGAGTTCTTAGTGTAAGCCGACCGAAGGAAACGTACCTCAAGGCTACTCCAGCCATTCATTCCCATAAATGCGCCATCGCTTTCCTGGATACCCCAAGCATGGAAAGACTTGGTATCAATTCCAATCTCCTGAGTCAACTTCTCCCATGAACTCTCTACACTTTTATTCTCGCTGTGTCCTCCATCCACTTTGATATAGTGTGTGTATTTGTAGGCAGTGGTGTTGCCAGAGTCTGGAATTTCGGAGTAATATAATTCTGGAGAGACTGGGCTAAGCATAAATGGTTTCATTACCGATCGAAATGCTGCAAATCTTTCCGAGTCCCAGAATGTATTGAATGACGATATTTTGTCCCATTCTGCACTATATCAGCCTGTGCCTTGTCTGGCAGAATGACACTGCACATATCAGTTCTAGATTAGTACACGACGTACCTAAAACCATAACTAAACCACTGTGATCAAGGTCTGTGGCCTGCGAAACATTCCGTGCTTCAATGACTTTCCCCCTGTAGTAACTTGTTAAGCCCGGAAGGCCTGAGAATGTTTCTTTTGCGGCGGCTGGGAGTGTCTCGGCAAACGTTTTGAGCAAGGCCTGGTCAAGCTTCAGCTTGGGGAAAATAAGTTCCGTAATCGCCATAGCAAAAAAGAGTAACAGATTGAATGGTCTCTATTTTCTGGGACAAAAAGTGTATAACATCCGAGTTAACCTTCACTTTTCAAAAATTATAGTACGCAGTCCGCTTTAATATACTGAAAGCTCGGAGGCCTCTGCAGACCTGCTATGAAAGGATATCGAAGTCATCGAAGTCGTAGACTTGATCGATATCCCTGGCCCCGTCTCTTTCCGCACAGAGCCACTTCTCTCCGCTGCGGGATTCACGCTAGCACAGGTTTATTATTTTGTGACGCATGTTGTAAGCGAATGCCAAAGGCTAACCACTCGTTCCGCAACGATAAAAAATGGTTCTGCAATTAGGTCTTGATTATACGTAAGGAAGTCGGGTATAGTATGCCACTTGAATACTAAGCTGTTTAACAGAGTTACGACATGCGGCTTGGTACTTGCTAATCTACGTTTAAACGAGGTTTATGGTGCAGACATCTTAGGCGTGTTAGTACACGCGAAGATTGTCCGCTGCTCCGGCAATCCCGGCGTTCATACCTCAGTAAAGTCCCTAACGAATAGCCAAAATCAGTGCGGGAACCAATCTACAATGAGGTTTCAGCACTGCAACAAAAGAACACAGCTGGCTGCGGATGTATGTGGATCGATTTACACGTAGTTGATTTCTTCTGTAGAGTATTACATTATGGGTTATCATTACAAATCAGAGATACAATAGCAATTTGTAAGTCATGGAATAGGATCAAGAGAGCCGGCGTGTAAATAGATATTAATTGATACTGTCGTAATAGCAAGCGTGCAACGCATATATGTTGGTATATCGCGAACTATTTGTAAAGTCGATTCACTATCCGGTTTACTCAAATTTACCATTCACATCAAGAGTTATACTATTCGTGATTCAATTGACCACCGGAAACCAGCATCATGACCAGGCAAATCACGGTTATTGGCGCCACAGGCATTCAGGGTGGTTCTGTCATCAGGGCTCTGGTCAAAGACCCCGCCTACTCGCTTACAGCCATCACCCGTAATGGTCAAAGCGAAGCAGCCAAGAAACTCGCATTACAGGGAGTCCGGATTGTTGAGGCTAACCTCGACGATGTTGCTGCGCTTCAGGCAGCCTTTTCTGGGACGTCGGTTATTTTCGCGGCCACAAACTTTTTTGAGCCTTTTATGAAGTACGATGCCGCACAGGCTATCGAGATTGAGACAAGACACGGAATCAACATTGCCAAAGCTGCAGCTGTGACACCAACACTGGAGCACCTCGTCTGGTCGACTCTTCCCAACACAGATCGAATCAGTGGAGGCAAATTCGCAATCCCCCATTATGTGAGCAAGAACAGGGTCAACGACTTCATCAAGTCGAATCCGGTGTTACTCCCTAAGACGACATTTCTCTGGGTCCCCGTCTATGCTTCTAATATGAACTACCCATTTTATCGTCCGTTTCCAATTCCAACGGCCGGGGAGAAGAAGTACATCCAGCTCCAACCAAGTCCAGTATCAGTACAATTCCCACTTGTTGGTGATGCGACGGTTAATGTCGGCCTTTTCACGAGAGCAATCATCGAGCAATCCGACAAGACACTTGGCGGCAAATTCGTGTATGCCATGACCGATGTTATGACGGCTGGAGAGATGCTTGCGACATGGGCAGAGGTGCACGGCGTCGAAGCAGAATACGTGCAGGTAGACAAGGAGACATATTACAGCCTGTGGCCCAAATGGGGCAAAGCAATGGATAGGATGCATGAATACGCTGAGTGGGCTAAGGAGAAGAGTTTCTCGGGCGAAGACGTTATCCTGACCAAGGAAGACCTGGGCATCACTGGATTAAAGGGCACGCGGGCTGCATACGCGGAGATGTAATAATTGGATCCTGGAAGTATGTGCAACGATGCGGAGCGACATTTGTAGGCTTTTCATGCAGGGGAAACGGTGGACTGAAGCTCTTGCGCGGATTTTGATTCGTTATGATAGACTAAAGGGCCTGTCGAACTTTCGTTAATGCAGAATATAGCAGCATCTCGCCACCCTTGGGCATATCCGAAGTTCAGTTAGAAGCTAAAGCTATATCTTTGAGAGTCGTATAGGATGTCTTCTTTAGCATCTACAGAGCCCCCCTATTATAACTACACTGCGATTGAGGAACTCGCCATAATGTGACAACTAGAGCCAGGTGGACCCTCTCCGGAGACAGAGAGACCTGCGAGAAGATCCGTGGGTGTGGGTTGAAGTATCCGCAAGAGTCCGGGAAGCATATATATGGCATAGGCACAGCGCAACGTGTGATGAATACTCGGCAATGGCAAATATTGCCACGAAAATCCGGGGCATTGACTGAGTTCGTTGGTATCACCAACTGTGGTTGTAGAAGCATTCGGATCAGTCGCCATACTCTGCTATTAGTCATGTAGTATGCATAGCCTGGCATGACACAGTTGTATAAGGCCTCACGAGGCTACCATGTATAGCATAATGTTTATTTGGCATGGAAACTTCGGGACGATACGAATTCGAGCGGACCGGAGCCATCGCTAACTGCAATCCCCGATGGATTTGTGGACAGCTGCGGAGTCTGGCACATTTGGCTTGCGGAAAGATGTGGAGCTAGGCCGGCAAGCCCCAATTTGACATCCATCCAGAGATCCCTTGGGATTCCTTGGTGGAACTCTCCGCCATGCGCTAAGCCTACATTCAGTATTCGCTCCAATCATTTAGAGACACAGTAAGTGCTCAAGCGGTCATCCAAAAAGGAGAGACTGCAAATGATTATTCGCACACAAAATAACATTAAGAGTACTATTTGAGTGAACTAGTCAACGCTCTTATGTGTGTATAGCTATCATCTTGCGTGTTCAAAACTCTCGGGTTACCTGGTTTTCTGGTCACTACTTGGTAATGAATAAAGATCAGACACTAGTCTGTACGATGTCTTTGTATATCTGCCAAACACCTATGCTCATGGACTTCTTCTAATAATCGGGCTTGCTCATATTCCGGATTCTATCATATTGCTACACGAAAGAGATGGTGTATCGTGCAGATCCTCAGACTGGTTAGCCAGCAACGGCCTGCCACGTGTTGAGAGCTTGATTCAACGAATACGAGTACTGAGGACTCTAGTTGAACTCGAGACTAGCGGCTGAACACAGCCATATTCATTCAGGCATGAGCAGAGCAGGTATGGAGCTCAGCAAGGATAAGCAGCAGAGTTCCAGCTCAGGAGAGACATAAGAAGTTCGTAGGATTCAGATTTGTAAGCTTCACCATCATTCACAGTATCGTAGTGTGGATATGGGAAGAATTACAACATAAAATAGCCTATTTCGCTTATGTAGGCTTCAACACATTTATCATTATTATTGAAACATACAGAATCTCGGCAGTCCTATTGGTGTACCTTGCCTCCTCCGTCCTCGCCGAAAGATCATCATATCAAAATGGCATCGTTTGCTGCGATTCACAAGTCACCTTATACAGCGCTTGTTAATGCGGTCTCGGAAAACCCTTTGGCTGGCAGGGTCATACTCATTACTGGCGCCGGCCGTGGAGTTGGTGAACACATCACCCATCAGATGGCAATTGCCGGAGCTGAGCGGATAGGCCTTATTGGCCGAGATGAGCCTAGAATTTTGGCGGCACGAGACAAATTTGCAAAAGCCTATACTGAAACAACTTTTGAGGCTTTCACGGCTGATATTACGGATGAGGAAGCTATTCATGCAGTCTTCGAGTCATTTGGCGCACCTGATATTCTGATAAATAACGCAGGCACTTTTTCAGATGATGGGCCGTTCGTTGAGCAGAATCTGAAAGCTTGGTGGACCGGCTTTGAGACCAACATTCTTGGCACAGCAATTGTAACGCAGCAATTTCTTCGAACTAAGCCTAAAGGAAAGACTGCTGTTGTTCTTAATGTGACAAGCATGGGTGCTCATATGCGATTTCCCTTAGTAGGTTTCTCGGGGTATAGTGGAAGTAAGATAGGACAAGTTCGAATTTTTGAGAGTATTCGATTCGAGCACCCTGAAGTCCGGTTTATTAATATCCATCCCGGAAACATACAGTCAGATGGTTTTGTCAAGTCTAAATCACCTGTACCAAGGGATGGAATGACCGACGGGGTAGTTACAGGGCAATTCTTGGTATGGCTCGTATCTGAAGAAGCAGATTTTCTTAGCGGAAGATTTGTATGGGCGGAGTGGGATATAGACGAACTGAAGGCAAAAAAGACGGAAATATTGGAGCAGAATCTTCTTTTGACTACCATAGACGGATTTAAAAACGGCTTCTAAGAGTCAAATACTTACAACTCAACAAGTTAAACGCTGCTCGAGGACATGCCGGAATGTGAAAGGTATCATACCGCTAGTTTGACTGATTGCTGCATAAAGAAAGAATTATTACCTATATTCCTACTACGCTTATGCTTCAACGGTGAAGCAACTCAATACGAAGTGTTTTTCTATGCGAATACGAGCAGTGGATGTTGTACTGATCGTAAAATGTAGGGGTCCATACCTGTCCGTTGTCAAGAGAGGGTCTGTCGGCCGAGACACAGGAGTGCGATGAGAAATAATATAAAATAAGCTCTATACCCAGCGTACAGCGAGTTACAGGCATGTCTCCAGCTTTTGACTCCAACTGTTATCTCGAATTTTAGACAGGACACCGTTATTGAAACAATGGACGGGCCGCTGAGCTTCATCATCTTGATCTTTGGGAGTTTCGGCGCTCTCGTCGCTATCAACCTCCTCCGACAGGCACTTCCACAAAACAGAAAAGAACCGCCTACTGTATTCCACATTGTCCCTCTTCTCGGAAATGCGGTGTCGTACGGGATGGATCCTCCGGCCTTTTTTGCTAGGTGCCGAGCCAAAGTAAGCAAGCGCATCAATGTTCAAGATGCCACCCCGTAAGAAAACAGGTATGCTGACAAGTTGAAAGTACGGGGATGTCTTTACATTTATCCTTCTCGGCAAGAAAATCACATGCTATTTCGGTATTGACGGAAACGATTTTATTCTCAATGGCAAACAGGAGGATCTCAATGCCGAGGAAATCTATTCCCCGTTGACAACGCCAGTTTTCGGCTCCGACGTCGTATACGATTGCCCAAACTCGAAACTCATGGAGCAAAAAAGTTTGTCAAATTCGGCTTGACGCAAAGAGCCCTTGAGTGTCACGTTCCGCTTATTGAGCAAGAAGTGGTTAACTATATTGGAACCGAGCCGTCATTTCAGGGACAGTCCGGCACCATCGATGTCTCTAAATGCTTAGCAGAAATCACGATTTTCACTGCGTCTCGAGCTCTCCAAGGACAGGAAGTCCGTGACAAGTTGACTGCCGAATTTGCTACATTATACCATGACCTTGATATGGGGTTCCAGCCAATCAACTTCTTAATGCCATGGGCGCCACTTCCACAGAATCGCAAGAGGGACGCCGCACATGCCACGATGAGGGCCATATACATGGATATCATAGAGAGTCGCCGAAGAAGCGGACTAAAAGAGGGATCCGACATGATATGGAACCTGATGAACTGTACTTATAAGAATGGCACACCAGTTCCCGACAAAGAGATAGCACATATGATGATCACACTGCTGATGGCTGGGCAGCATACCTCATCTTCGGCTAGCTCGTGGACAATTCTCAGGCTGGCGTCACGCCCAGATATAGCGGAGCAACTATATGAAGAGCAAATGTCAAAACTCGGCCGCGGTGGGAGGCTTGCGCCGCTCCAGTACTCTGATCTGAATGAGCTGCCACTGCTGCGCAATGTGGTCAGGGAAACATTGCGAGTCCACTCGTCAATTCACTCCGTCATGCGAAAAGTCAAGCGGCCGATCGAAGTTCCCGGAACTGGCTATGTCATTACACCAGACAAGGTCCTGCTCGCATCGCCTCTGGTAACCGCACTGAGCGATGAGTTCTTCCCTGATGCTACAGAGTGGAACCCGCATCGATGGGAACATCGAGAAATGGACGAGAATGCCAAGGCTGATATGGAAGAGCCGTTCATATCCAAAGGAACCAGGAGCCCATATTTACCATTCGGCGCTGGTCGGCACCGGTGTATTGGTGAGAAGTTTGCATATGTGAACCTCAGCGTCATCGTAGCCACCATGGTGCGTTCCTTTCGATTCTACTTGTCCGATGAAGGCAAGGCTGTTCCCAAGACGGACTATTCATCTTTGTTCTCTCGACCAATGCAGCCAGCTTTAGTTTGCTGGGAACGCCGACATCCAGTAGTGGATGGATGGCCTTCATTGTAAAGATACAAAGAGCCGTCACCTATAGTCTATAAGCCTCTCAAATGCTTCAAGGAAGCTGGATTTTGAAGCACTCTTTCTTGTCTCAGAATTTCATTGGCGGCGTTGCAGGCGCCTTTGGATCGTATTCGTACTCGGAGACGTTACAAGCAACTGGGCTATTAATGGGTGTGGGAGTTAGGCCTAGTACGAGTATGAATTAACAATCAACGCTGGCTGGGGTTTCATTAGTCATCACTGCCTTTTGATTTGGTAAATACCGCTGGTCTGCCATATAAAAATTGTATGAGATAGGTGGTGCTGTTTGTTCTACTATTCCACCCCTCCGGTGGTTGTAAACTCAACGGCAAGCCGAATGTCGTTATACAGTCTCTTGGCCCACGTCAAATGTGCAGCCACGTGCCACTATAACGACGAGCGATATAAATGAGTCCATCAAACTATGCCGTCGCTTCTCAAGACATCTTGTAACTCTTGCATTGCAGCTAAACGGCGATGCAGCAGGGATACTCCAAAGTGCGAGCGGTGTTCGCAGCGGTCTTTAGACTGTCATTATGCTTTTCCACCTTCTCATCGGACCAATTTGGATTGGAATACGGGACAACCTGTCAGGCTGCCTCGTTCTACGGGTAGCTATGTCACTGACTCGGGCGTCCCTCCGCAATCACAACCGTTGGGCATCGCCGACTCGGTGGCGATGCAGTCGTTTGACTATGCTCTGCTGGAACTGGCCAGCCTCCCCGGCATTGACGACCCCAAATTTAGTCTCTTATTTGAATTTCCAGCTCTTGCGCAAATGAGAGTCTTGGATCTCTGGCCGCGCCTGGATGACACACGTTCCTGGAGCTTTTGTGCCCAGATGCTCTTGTCATTTGCCAATCAGTTCGTTCAGACTGGCGAAAACCCTTTCATTGGCAAATCGGGCTCAATGTCATACATCGTGACAACCGCATTTAGCGTCTGTGCAGCCTACTTGGCTCGCACAGATGCGACCAATGGTATGTTTCAGCGGATTCTGGTTGCCGAAGTTTGTAAAGTAGCGACAGCAATTCCGCACAGCTCATTTGAGCAGCAATTAGCCGCGCTACAGGCCCTTTTGCTCTACTATATTTTGATGTTCTTTGGTGGGGACGCGCGATTGCGGACTCTGGCCGAGAAACAAGAGGGTGTGTTAGAACGGGCGACCATCGCGCTACAGTCCCAGTGTCTTGACCCTAGTGGGACTCCGACAGATAATGTGGCAGAGTGTCACCGCGAAGCGGCACGTCGGGCGGTCGTGATATCATACCTGCTTCGTGGCATCAATCGCGTGCTGCAATATAAGAGCTGTCATGTTATTTGTGACCTCGTGAATCTACCCGTCTCGCTCCGCCTGCCGCTGGGGGTACACCGGAGTGGCTTACAATCAGAGAGCCAAATTGATACCAGGGAAATCGTCACTTACTACGAATTTGTCCAAGAGTGGGAAAATGGAAGACTGGGGGAGATTGATGAGTTTGCCAAACTACTCCTTGTCGCATGCAAAGGCGTAACTGAGATTGTTCCACCCAACGCTTTCGACACTACTTGAAAGAACAAGCTGAACGGCGGCCGGTCCTTGTCCGGAGTCATGGTACGTTGCGAGCTGGGCATCTGTTGGAATAAGCAATTGGTCAATTGGAGTATAGGAATTACATTTGAAAGAGTCTTGTATCAGTAATAAAATACTTCCTGCCCTTACTCCCCTATATAAGTCTAGGGTAAGTTAAATATAATCTAGTACTAAACTAACTTAAGCCTAAGGTAATAATTTAGCGTTAGTAGTAAATATAGCGCTATTTAAATCTAAACCAAGCTAGGGAGGAGGTTACTTAGCGGAGAATTAAGTGCTTTATATTTAGTTTAAGGCTATATAGGTAAAGCAAAATCACTCTGGGTGCCATCCAGTTGTAGAGTATAACTTACTTTGGACCTTGAACTCTGCAAGGCTCAGCGCCCGGACATCTAAATCCGGGGTTATACAGTCTGTCAAGGTTTTAAGAAACACGTGATGTGTTATTCCCCCATTAGGGAAGTCCTCCCTCTTTTGTGTTCGCTTCACTCTGCACTATAATAACTATCGGTTTGCAACTGACCGCAATATACATTAAAGCGGCAGCCATAGAGCTTCTAAATAACTAAAAACACTGAATGCCAAAGAATGGCCATAGCCAATGGTCATTTTATCATAAGATACTGGTAGCTTGTATACGAAAATAAGAGCTACGCGATGCTTTTTGTGGCAAAAGCAAGAGCCGTTCCTGCTCCACGATATGCATGCCTTGTATCCCAAAGAAGAAAACGAGGCTATATCATCAAAGAGTTTATATCTGGATCACAGCTCATGCAAATATGGCCATCTCTCTATGCAGATAAGAGGTCGCCAACTACCCACAAACTTAAAAATTATTTTTCTAATTTACTACTTAATAAAAACTTCTTTCATTCTCTAGAACCTTTAACAGAGAAGCCTTGAATAATATGCGCTTGTAAGCTAGCAAATGTTGCTTTGATCTCTTCTTTAATTGATATGCACCCTAACTTTACTTTAGATTTATAAACTTTGTGAAAATTCATCCTCTCCTCCCTGACAAAACTCTGTGAGAAACAAATGTTTCTATGAACAAGTGCCTTTACTCCCTACTTAGATAACCGTAGAAAAATAGACGATAAATTCAAGGCCTTATCAATTGGTAGCGGTGGTAATAAAGTCTTTCATCATAAGTATCGCAGTGGCCGCCCCTCTAACCATCCATTACATTTAAACCGGAGGTTTTCTTTCTCTCCTGGTTCATAAAGACCAGGAGGATCCTAGATTGTTAACGGCTCAATTTTCATCATCTTAGTGTCAAAAGTCTTCTACTTCAGAGGTAGTTAAAGGGTTCCGAGAACAGCGTCCTGTTGTTGTATGAAACCTGTAGCCTTTGTGTATCCAATAAGTTCTTTTAAAAACAAAGTTGATTCTATGTCGGGATCCACATATGGCGTTGAATCATAATGCATGCCAGCAACAATATCGCTAGTCACATAAACCTTTACGTTACGACCTTTGCCTTCTGCATTTGTCTGGACAAATATAATGGTATGATACCAAGAGCTTTGCATGTTAGGATCCTGAATGGCAAGCGTGAGTTTCAGCTTATAAACCGTATATCACTTAGGGCAAGACATTACCGGCATTCAAATGTAACTGATGTTATCTAATGGATAAAGTGATATATCAGGTCATCTTTTTAACAACTAGCGCAAAATCCTTTACCACTAATATTGCTAAAAATAGATTTTTAATGAATCATAGAGCAAAAAGATTTTTCTTTTTGCAACTCTCAAACCATAGCTGTTGAGACGCAGATCCGTTCTACTTTATCTATAGCAGTGCAGGACGAGTCCATATATGCCTCAAGATAATGTGGATGTGCTGTATCGGTATTTGCTCTCTATATTGATCTTTGCGATGCACATTGACCAATGGCAACAAAGAGGCAAATGAAAAGTCTCTTTTACTTGCCGATAATCTCTTAGCAAATATGATAATACACACTCGATCTACCTCATATCCGGGATTCGAGTATATTGCGTTATTTCCCATTTTATAGCCTAATTGCTTCTTCAACTACCTGCCTTTTTCAGTCTTGGACGCGGGGTTTATGATCAGCACGCCATATATCGTGTGTATGGTAATAGTACACTGGACAAGTTTGCTTATAGATATTACATGGGAATGTATTACTGTTATATTTGTTGGGGTCTTCACTATTTTTGCGACCATTAATCGACTTTTCAGCCACAGGTGACATTCAATATGCTCCCTAAAATTACTTCGTTTGCCACTGCGGCGATATTTCTTGTTGATGTTATTGCCGGTCCTCTTTCTCGAGATACTGTCCTTGATATTGTTGAAAGAGAACTTCCGACTACTCATAGGCTCCATGAACGACATACTTTTCCTTTGGTTCATAAATGGACTAGGAAGGAGAAAATTCCGCGTGCAGTGAAGCTGCCTATGAGAATTGGCCTTAAGCAGGTCAATTTACTTGCCGGAGAGAAGCGGCTACTAGAAATGTAAGAAAAGTCGCCTGGATTCGTTGGGCAAAAAATGAAATCTTGCATTTCCATGCCTTAATTACACTGTTAAAAATACTCATTCTGTCGTATAGTTCCAATCCTACGTCTCTTCACTACGGAAACCATATGACTCCAGAGGAGGTTATCGATTTCTTTGCACCACCTCAATCTAGTGTTAGC
The DNA here is from genome assembly GCA_003439915.1 of Trichoderma atrobrunneum. Classification (NCBI taxonomy): domain Eukaryota; kingdom Fungi; phylum Ascomycota; class Sordariomycetes; order Hypocreales; family Hypocreaceae; genus Trichoderma; species Trichoderma atrobrunneum. Next base: position 4,607 of record PNRQ01000141.1, on the reverse strand, counting down.
GCAGTCATAACATGGCTCACCGAGTCTGGAATTTCCGCAGATCGCATTAGCCAATCTGTCAACAAGCAGGTACAGTCTTGTCTCATTTAATTGACATTGAAGGTTTTGTTAACGGAGTCTCACTGATCCTTGTTTAGTGGCTACAATTTGACGCCTCGGTTGAAGAAGTGGAATCTCTCCTCTACGCCGACTTTTTCCTGTGGGAACACTATTCCGGTAGTGAAGATATAGCTGCGGAGAAATATCACGTTCCTATTCACATCCAAGAGCACATTGACTATGTAACCCCTGGCACTAGGCTACGAACAGGCGGCGCCAAAACCAATTCGGGCGTTCCCATTAAGAAACGAGCTGCTAGTCTCTCGGGGCGACCAGATGTATCCTTTTTGCCTGGGTTTCCCAATCCCAACAGTACTACATGCAGTATTTATGTTACGGCGGATTGCACAAGAGGCAAGTTTCATGTTTTTTGCATAGCAATATATTTCGCTATTCAGATTGTTTTGTTATGTGCATAGCAAGAGGGCGCTAATTGTTTCTAGCCCAATACTCAATCCCGAAAGGCAGAACTGCATTTCCAGGTAACCAACTTGGAATCTTTGAATCCTCGAATGATCACTACAGCCGTCAGGAATTGGATGTGTATTTTTCTACGCTCTATCCGTAGGTTTCCAAGCGGTTGCTACGACGATTCACAATTAATGTCTTTAATCGTTCTAGTTATATACCCAATGGCACATGGCCGGAAGAAAGACTCATCGATGGCGCAGTTGGAGCAATTGAAGATCCTTCCAACTTCACGAATGTAGAGGACGGGTCTGAATCAGCACTGGACTTTAACTCGGCCATCCCGTTGATATATCCCCAAGGGACAGTGCTCTTCCAGGAAGATGACCAGTGGTATGAATCTCATGGTGGATACAATGGATTTTGGAATAGTACGTCCGAAAATTGGTACAAAAAGCGCTTGTCAATACGTTTCGCATACTGTCTCTTTCTAACGGCCAGATTTTTACAGCTTTCCTTGACGCCATAGATGGCAGTTACTGTACATACAGCGCATTCGGAGAAACAGGAGACTGCACCGACCCGGACTGTTCGGATCCTGTGTACCCCGATCCAAACCCCGGCGGATACAAGGGTCAATTACAGTGCGGTGTTTATAAGCCAACCAACGTTATCTCCATATCATATCATCAGGTAGAAGGAGAACTTCCCGATTCATATTTTAAACGACAATGCAATGAATGGATGAAACTGGCGCTTCAGGGAACAACCATCATTACTTCTTCTGGAGATGTTGGTGTAGGCCAAAAAAGCCAGTGTGGTGGTGACGAGCAGCAAATATTCTCTCCACACTCAGCAGCTTCTTGCCCATACGTTCTAGCTGTCGGGAGCACTCAATGGGATCGCTTCGCCAATGCAACAGGGCCTGAGTTACCTTATGAGAGTTTGAATGAAGTCGCGACAACCAGATTTGCAAGTGGTGGAGGCTTCAGCCAAATCTTTGGAACTCCTAGCTTCCAGCAAAAAGCCGTGGCAGCCTACTTCGCCCAAGTTGAGTCTTCTCTTCCCTTTGATGGCTATGATAACTTTGTCATCAATGGGAACTACTCGTCCGTGAGTAGTGGGGTTTATCACCGCGGAGGCCGCGGATACCCCGACGTTGCTGCTGTTGGAGACCGCCAAGTGGTCTTCACCGGAGGCAAATGGCAGCTAATAGGCGGGACTTCTCTCTCATCGCCTGTTTTTGCGTCAGTCATCACACTGATTAATGAAGAGCGACTTAAAGCAGGGAAACGCACACTGGGCTATATACATCCGGTTTTGGTGAGTTGATACTGTTCGCTTTCGACATCTTGCAGTCCAATGTTTGCTTACAATATTCTCCATAGTATTCAAACCCTCACGTCTTTCACGACGTCACAGTTGGTAACAATCCAGGATGCAACAGTTCCCCAGGATTCCCCGCAGCTACTGGATGGGATCCAGTCTCTGGCCTAGGGTAAGTGACGACCCCCGACTAGTAATAGATACCCCCTTCTCCCGAACTAACATTGTGATGATAGGTCGCCAAATTTCCCTGCGCTGATGGACCTTTTGCTGAAGTTGTGATAAGTGTTGAAAATAAGGGGCACCGACTTAGTAGCTGTACCGGTACTTTAGAGGGCAGGGGTCAAACCACTAGCTACACATAAGTAGGAGGGCCACGCCCATCATGAGATAGTGCTGATCCATGGCCAATTGACATATACTTCATCAATAAGCAACGACAGCGTCTTTGCATAATGGGAAGTGGCATTTTTATTTCTGATCTATATAAGCTATGTTATAAACATTATATATTTAGCCTATTCACTATGCATCATGGTTCATAAAACTCCAACATATGTACTGGCAAATGACCATCGCAGATTGACAAGTATATTTTCCCGACTATCGATCCAATGCTCTCAGAGTCTTTTTGGAAATTTTCAATAGTATCCTGGCTATATTCGCTCATACGTTCACTTATGGCGCCCTTGGTCATGCCGCTGGATGCATCCACCTCGCCGTCGGTATACTTGTAAGGCTTATATTTGTGAGAGATGTCCTGTTTAAAGCTGGATAGTCTTGATTGGAGCTGGGCTGGTTCGGAAAATCCACGATGTAACATAACCCCAATGTGATTCCTAACGTACGCATAGATGCGCTTTGAACCGGATCCGAGATAATTTGGTGTTTCCTGGACCAGCAAAAAGGGTTCTCGGCATTGGCAATATAGGCGACCAAGAATCGTTGCAATTTGTATTTGGTAGTCTTCCAAATGTTTTATTGTTGCCAAAAGCTTTTTGGAGCTTAGAAACTCCATAATGTCGCCAGTTGTCTTGCGGGATGTTTCAAGGCATCTTTGATCAAGATCGAGATGAGATGCCTTACTCCAAACTTCAAGCATCGAGTCCCAGGCACATTTCTCCAAAGCCAACATAGTTTCTGGAGCCTCAATAGTCGAGCCAAAAATACTTCTGGCAATATCCGTTGTTGCGGGCTCCGCAATCTTGATAAATTCCAAGTGTAAGCATCGCAGGTCAACGGCTTGACAAAGTGCATATATGTAAGCTGCAGACATGAGAGATAGAATCTCGACACATTCCATTGCCCGACGGGATGCAATAAGGGCCAGCGAATTAAGAGATTGGTTTCCCATCTCTGCGTTCACTACATGTGGGCTAATGGGATGGGCGAGAGAGGCTAGCTCAGACATATATGCGGCCATAGTAATATCGATTCCCTTAAATTACTAACTAATAATAAAATTATTTATTATTAACCTAACTACTTCACTAATATAAACCTTAGAACTATTCTAAGGTTTATCCCTTAGGAATTAAGCTTCCCTCCTATATTTACAGGTACCCTACCTTTTAGGTACTTAACTACTAAAAACTCCTATTTATTTAACTAGCTATTAAATAAAATAATTATAATTTTTTATTTATAATTTTATCTAAGGACCTTAGAGAAATAAAAATATTTATAAACTTTTTAAATAACTAAAATAAAATAAAACCTATTACCCCTGAATTAGTAATAGCTTTTTAATTACTAAAGGAAATAACTCCCTTAGGCCTAAAAATAAAAGAGGTTATAGTTTTTTTTTACCCTTAAGAAAAAAAATACTTTAGAAAAGCCCTTAGTATAAATAAAATACTTTTACTTAGTTTTAATAAAGTAAGATTAAGTATAATAGTAATAGTAGCTGTAGTATAAATAGTTTTAAAAGGTTTTATTACCTTTATTTTAATAATATAAAAAAACTACTAACCTAAATAAAAAAAGGAAATCTTTTACTAAAAATAAAATTATAAATTAAATTAATAAAATTAATATATAATAGTAGGTTAAATAAAATATAATATTAAATATAACTATAGTTATTAACTTTTATTTAATATAATATACCTTTTAGCTTTTTTTAATAATAGTAAAATAAATTTACTTATACTTAAATATTACTTTTAAAAACTTTATTACTTCTTATATTAACTTTAAGGAAAGGCTTAAAAACCCTAAGAAATTAAGTAGTAAAAAAAAGCTACTTAATTAACTAAAATAATATTAGCTAATATATTCTATAATAAAAAGAATAAATTAAATACTACTAAGACCTTTACTTTAGCAAAAGCTTCTATATTTATTAAAAAAGTAGGCCAAAAGGACCCTAGGGTTATATAAGTATAGATTATATTATAAGAAAATACTTATAATAAAACCTTTAGAAAAGAATTAATAACCTAAAGTATTTTTTATAAGTAATAGAAGGTTAGCCTTTATTACCTATAGAAAAATATAAATAAAATTAATAAATTTAAAAAAGCTTTAATAATTATATTTTTATTTAAGTCCCTTTAGACTATATATAAAAAAGCTATTAATTATTAAGGTTAAATAAAAACTAATTAAGATTTTAAAGTTTATAAATAAAAATATTACTTATTTTTAAAAGGTTTAATTAAACTTTACCTTTAAAGGTAAAAATTAAAATATTAAAAATAAAATTATTATACTTTAATTAGTAGATAAAAATAATAATTTAAAATTAAAGTAATATATTTATAAAAGGTTTT
>PNRQ01000140.1:0-97534 GCA_003439915.1 Trichoderma atrobrunneum | reverse complement strand
GCACCGCAGCGGCCACGCGGCCCAGCTTGCCCGTGTTGCCGCAGGTCGAACCTTGCAGCCGACAATGTTGGCGTGGCGGCTCAGGCGGATCAGCACGTCCGAGTTGACGTCGATGCCGGGCGTGGCGCCGGGATAGTTGTAGATGAGGATGGGGATGGGCGACTTGTCGGCCACGGCAACGAAGAAGCTCTCGACCGTCGATGCGTCAAACAGGCCAGCGTAATAGCTAGGAGGAAGCACCAGCGCATAGTCGCCGCCGTTGGCCGCCGCGTCTCTACACAGGCTCACGGCCTCGACGACGGACTGGGCACCACAGCCGACAATCAGAGGCATTGACGAGAAGCCGGCGGTGTCCAGGGCCGCTCGCGTGGTCCGGGTGATGATGTTGCGCTCCACGTTGAGCCAGGTGGACTGCCTCGCCGTTGGAACCCTGGACCGCAAGGCCGGCGACGCCCGCCTTTGCCAGCCGGACGGCGTGCCGTGAGACTGTCTTGACGTCCAGCTCGTCTGTCTCGGGGTCGAAGAAGGCCACGGTAGGCACGTAGATGCCTCGGGCCAGAGCCCGTGCTGGGCGCTCGCCATTTGCGGCGGCCTCGGTGGGAGTATAGGCAGAAGGAGACATTGTTTGTGTCTGATTTAGAAGATGATCTTCACTCTTATTTCAAGAAGACGATATGTGTGTTATAGGATACACGAGAACCCGTATAACGGTAGGTCAAATGAAGAGAGGTAAGACCTCAGAAGATTTAAACAGTATGCCTCACACAAGAACAAGTCAACAAGAGATAAAACAACCCATACAATCTTCAACCAGAGTCAGGTACTAATAAAGGGAAAGAAGGAAGAAGAAAAGGAGAAGGACGGGGGAGAGGAAGGGAACGGGACGCAAAGCATTACTATTAGCCCGGTACCTACATTAGCAGCCCAGCAACCCGTGTCTCGTCCTCTTTTTTCCCCATGCTACGTATTATTACCGACACGTCCAAACAGAATGCTACTATTGATTTGCCAATGTCGTGCTCCATGGGCCGAGAGACACCAAAAACCGCAAGGGAAAATGGCGGTACCCCCACGCTCCCCATACATTTTTTGCCATTCGCCCATATGTGTGTACGGAGTAATAAGGGAGAAAGGCAAGGCAGAAACTGCTGATCATGGGGAACAACGGAGTAAGACAAATTTCTCCATATTATTTTCCTTTTCGCTCATCAGGCGTTTCTCAAGGCTCACAATCCGCCGAGTGCCCAGTCCTTCCAGGTTGTCTATCCCGCTTTGCAACTAGTTTCAACCTTGTTTCCTCCCACAACTGCTGAAGAACCAACTCTTGGCTGGGTGATTTTATTTTGCTCGAATCAGGCATTACAGTAGGCGCCACCATGCTGGAGAGTTTCCCCGTCTTTTTGGGGGGTGGGAATGTGGGGGAATTTGTCCAGCATTTGTCCAGACTCCACTGATATCCCCTGGTCATCGACATGGTGAAGAATCGCATTCATTCCGTACATGTGATTATCGGTACCTTGCAGCCGTCCGTACAGGAACTCGACGCATCCTGATGATCGGGCAGGAATCTGTTATTCTTGTCCCGTTATAATTTATCCTATTGGAAGATCCGGGGCTTGCTTGTTGTTCCTTTGCTGCGAGATTCCTTCTTCCGGGACCGGCCGGCACCGACGCCCCTTGCTCACGTCGGTGGGGGTCTCTTTGATCCTCTGACCTGTGCTGTTCTATTCTGTGGAACAAAGTGTTATGGATGAGCAGTGATGTGGTTTTGTACAAATTCATATTATACAGAATCAAACAAATCTCATTGCTCCGCTGAATCAAACAAATGCCGTGATAATTCATCCAAGTCTATAATAATACATTCGTCTACCACCCCCTGGCCTTGATCCAAACATCCACAATCTCATCCTCATGTCCAGCATTATCCTCATCCACTACAAAATACCATCCAAAGTGACTGCTCGTGATGCATGCGTGGTTCGGCCACAGTCTCACCAACTGTCCCGCCTCCACAGCATCCCCCTGAGCTCCCAACCCCTTCTCAGTCTTCCGCTTGCCGGCAGCCCACGTCAAGATGCCGTGCTCCTGTGCAAATCTACCCACTGTCCAGCCCTCGTAGTCTTCAACATCGCAGGATGGGAACGGCACATTTCGTCCCCACGGTGTCACCATGGCCATGCCGTCGTATGCCTTGCAGAACTCGCGGCCCAGTGCCAGTCCACCCGCCCCGATCAGCGCCTCATCCGTGCCGTTTGTACCGCGGCCGGGATACACGCCGTGAACCTCAGCTACAATGGTGAGGGCAATATCTCGCCATGACAATTTGGATGAGGCCATGCTGTGTGCCGCCAGTTGTTGTAGATCCAGGGTCGGATACACACCCGCGTGGATCTCCACCGCATGACCCTTGCTCTTGACCGTCTTGAACAGCTCCGCCAGCTCCGTCACGGCGGCCTGCAGCTCCGGTGTGCCCGTCTCGCGGTCTTGAGCCTCGTCCGGCTGTCCACTCAGAAGGTTCTGAACTGCCAGCGCTGTGGGAGATGCTCCCGCTGAGACAACTATCGTGGGCAGAGTGATGCCAGCCTCCTTTGCCTTGGCAGCCAGTCTGTCAGCGCCGCTCAGCATGGCATCAACCTCAGCCCGCAGCATCTTGACTGCAGCTACACGGCTGTCTCCTCCATATGAGTGTCCGGCATGTGAGTAGAGTCCGGACAGCACCACAGCTCCGGCCTTGTGAGCTGCCAGAGCTGCCTCGGCAACCTGCACGAAGCGCTCGCTACTCTCTACGACACCAGCTCGCTTCCCGCCCATGTCGATCTTGATGTGAGCCAGTGGCTTCACACCAGACTGCTTCTCCAGCTCTGCTGCCGCCGCCAATTGTGCGGGATCATCGAGAAGAACTGAGATGCTGCCCTCGCCGAGCACCTTGGCAATCGCTGCCAGTCGCGGCACAGCTCCCTTAGAGATGGGCAGGCCATAGACAAACTATCCAAGTATCATGTAATGTCAGCTTCTACTAGTAGTATCTTTGCCTGCAAGAAAGGGCGACACATACGTTTACCTGCCGGCCCTTGCTCTTATACTCTTCCAACAAAGGCAGTATAAACTCGGCCTCTGAGAGTGTCGAGACAATCAAGTTCGCCGGTCTTGACACATCCTCGCCAACTTGCAGCCTTGTCAACTCGACAGTCTATGATTCAAATCTCAATGTTAGCAACATCGTCAAGTTACACTGTCACTTCTTAATTGAAAGGGCAATTCACCTTGTGCGTCTTCACATGTGCCCTCCACCCCAGCTCCAGCTTCTGCACCGCCTCCAGCATCCTCTCGCAGTTCCGCCTCGCCGCCGCAACGTTCATCACGGCCGCGGGCGTCGGCACGTCCCGGATCGACTTGCCCACAAACTCCTTGACCAGCGCCTCTTTGGGCGAGGTGGGAAAGAAGACGAGCGACGACATCTTAATCAATTAAGCAAGCAAGCCGCTGAATGAGAAGCAGAAAAAGACACGAGTTTAATGAATTGTAATCGTCAATGTCCACGGCTGGCTCAATGCTTCAACCTGTTCGCTCGTCAAATCGCTGGATGCTTGTGAGAAAAGCAATGGAGTGAATAAAGATACCGTTGCTATACTGTAGCTTGCGACATCGGATAACTGCGGTCCAGTTTCAATCTAAGCTCTCCATTTCATCCCCATAATAGCTTTTGCCCCTCAATCTGCATCACGTTGCCCCTCATTCTTCAGGTATTACTGATGGTCATTGTGTTCCCCCACGACAGAAAAGGTGGCACTCTCACCACTAGCACAGAGAGGAGAAGCATACCGCAATCGGTGGGGGTCACGTACGATATCGAGCAGTGGGCCAAATAAACGGGACTCGAATTACTAGGTAAGAAAGAATATTGTGTTTTATTATTTCTCTGCCTATCTACAGAGTATGATATCTATCTATCTATCTCTATCCAGTGTATCTGATTAAATGCATGACTCTTCATCTATCTAAACATACTACCTGTATCTAGGATACATATCTGCGGAGAATCTGTATCTGCTCAATTTACTAGCGTTTGCTCTATGAAACATCCACCCTTCTCATAAACACATACTGTACTAAATTTGCAGTAGGGTAGCAGCACTTTTTGTCTGCCCTTGGGTGACAACCGAGGTTAATACAAACATGGCATCATGATATACGACTTAATGCAATACATCCATAGTAAAATAGAGCATTAGAGCATAAATGATATGAAGAGCTACCCAATAATTTCTTCAGGTAGCTTCTCACTTAATTTCAGATGCTAAAAGAAGACACCGCGATTCTAACCTACAGTTGCCACATCACGCATCAATTGTCGTGCCAGCAGCTTCATTTAAACACGAGCAGCCAATTGTCCAAAGTATCTCGAATAGACAGGCTTTCTACATTTCGTGACTATTTGCATGCCGGGTTTCAAGCAGCGTGTATTCGCCGTGGAGCTTCAGGTACATTCTGTGACATGCGGCGAACTCAAACTCGCCTGTATGTACCGTTTACTATACGTGGACTTAATGTATCACCTCCGTCTCCGTCATATATTTTACGTCTTTCGCATACCTTAGTAAAGTGCATTCATTGCATTCTGACCAAGAGTCTGCAAGTATCTGGTCTTAGGCAAGCTTCTTCTACTCTTGTGATATCTACTCCTATCGCTGCTTTTTCTCGCGTCTAATATCATCAAGCAGCAACTCACCTACTACATGAGGTATCTGTTAAGGTACATGCGTTTTCAATGTTCACAAAATGCTAGGTGCCAGCTTCCTACACCAATGTAATTGGAGCCTGAGGTGCTAGATACAGGTAGCTACTCCCTTCCGAGTTATGCTTCGCTTCAGAACATCCCTCTTTCCCACTTCATTTCACCAGCTACATCGCCTGCACAACCGTCTCCATGACTTTTTTGTTTTTATTTTGTTTCTGCATCATCACTTTTAGCTGACTCACATGCTCCCGACATTTGTTTATCTTATTTTATTTTTTGCCTTGTTAGATGATTAGCTGCGTTCATCATGAAGCAATCGACAAATGTTACCAATATTCTCTTTATGGCCGCTTTCAGTGAGTGCTCTGTGCACAACCGTCCGCCTTTATCCAGCCCCAGCCATTCTACTGCAGGTTGGAGAAGCGTCCAGATTTTCTGACAAGGCAATCTTCTAGGCGGTCTTCTCATCGGCTTCAACCTGTCGTCCATGACTGGCATCCTCGATGTCATGAAGTTCTCGTCCGACCCAACGGTGCCATTTCAACGAGAATTTTTGACTTCTATGATACCCTTTGGCTCAATAATGGGGGCTCTCGTAACCTGGCTCATCGTTGATCAGTTCGGGGTACCGAAGACGTTGGGTTGGGCCACTCTGGTGTGGGCGACTGGAAGCGGTCTCATGGCCAATTCAAGAGGGCTTACGCTTCTGAGTATCGGAAGAGGCATAGCCGGCGTCGGGGGTAGAATGCTCAGTGCGGTTGTGCCTGCATATATGGTAATGAGAGCTTCCTGTGTTGACAAGGGTTGGTTGCCGATGACTGAGAGTCAAATAGGTTGAAATAGCTCCAAAGGAAAGTCGGGGATCATACATGAGGTATACAGAATTCGTGCTGCTGTCACCGAAGATATGCTAACATGACAAAAGTCTCCTATACTTGTTCATCAGCCTCGGTATCCTGATGATAAATGGCATCCAGTTCATGGCAACCCGGCTCCTTGGGGACAAGTTTCCCGGAAGCGACCCGCTCAACGACCCGCGCGCTGTGGTTTTTGCTCTTCGAATCTCATATATCCTTCAAATCATCCCTGGCCTTGCATTCTTGCTGTCTACACTACTCCTGCCTAATAGCCCGTATCATCTTGCCTACAAGGGCCATTGGCGCGAGGCTCACGAACTGATGGCTGCGCTGGAGAATCGAAGGACGACTGATCCCAAAGTTCTAGCGCACTATGAACAAATGCGACAAGAGATCCAAGCTCGACGCGCGGATGGACAGCCTCAGCTGCGAATGTTGTTCCATCCTTCGGAAAGGTATAAGCTCATACTGGGCATGTTTACGCAGTTATGGAACCAGCTGTGTGGCATTCATGTTTTCTTGTGTTTGTTGCCCCAAAATCCAAAGGCTCATCATCTCATGGTACGCGTATGCTGACATGGCCCTCTCAATTAGACCACACTACCTGGGTCATAGGTTCAGCGGGAGTCGCTTGGTTCCATTTGGCTGTGTTCTTTATATATCTATTCAACATCCTCAGCACCGCGATGTCGGGCTCGACACTACCGGATGGCGCGGGTCGGCGACCGACACTGATAGCCGGCTCCATAGTGATAATATCATGTCTTATGACAATGGGTGAATATTACTCAAGCCCATCACAGCCATACCAACTAACCTCGCTCCAGGAGTGGTCCAGACCGCATTTAAAAAGCTCAACTTGGGGGACCTCGAGGGCACTTACTTTGACGACATCCCCTATGTCATTCAAAACCCCGGGGCTTCCAATGTCGTGATGGTTTTTGCTTCTCTGTTTGTAGTCGCATATGCGGCTACATGGGGCCCAACGTCTTGGACCTATTCAACAGAGATACTCCCGCCTTACCTTCGCAGCAGAGGGGTTGCGCTATGTACGGTATCCTATTGGGTTGGCAATCTGATCATGTCCCTTGCGGTACCTCGCATGCGTAAGTGAAGAAAGATACTAGATCGTTTTTCTTTGAAGAGTAAAGTCAGCTAACACCTTGTGATTCGGGTCGGCAGTCATGAGGTTCGAGTACGCAGCTTCATTCTCTTCTCCTTTTCCCCCTTATTGGGCAGCAATGACACCAAGAAGACTTGCTGACATGGAGACTTTGACAGTGCCAAGATATACTACCTATTCGCCCTCTGTAGGTGATACGATCTCTGGATGATGTGTATGTGTATAACATATGGCTGATGAGGTGTCTAGTCAACTTGTTTGCTTTTTGCCACGTGATGGCTGAAGTTCGCGAGACCGAAGGAGGCCCGCTGGAGGAAATGGACGATCTCTTCAGTTCAGGCCGCTTCGCATGGGAAAAACAGCCGAGGGGGGTCAAGTTTCATTTCTTGGTATCACGGTTCGAGAATCACCCGGCTGTGGTTGGCAATACTGCTGCCGGGCCGGAGCAGGATAGTATCGAATTGGAATCAATGGACGGCAATACGATCACCAATACCACCACCAATGGAGCTGCTGTATAGACTATGAGTTTTCAATATGGATGTTATTCAAATAGCATGAATTGACTAAATACACTACTATTATCGCAACCCATAGTCACCACAAGGCCTTCCCTCTCCACAGCTCTGCATAAAGCAGCTTCTGCAGTGAGGAAAAAGTGGTGACCGACATCACCGGGAGTCCATCAAGCCCAGCCGTAAAGGCTGCCATCGACAATGGCTGTCTGGGAAAACAAGAGAAGCGTAATTCCCGACAGCCTTGTCGACGAGGCTGAACAAGGTTTTTGTGTATCTGCATCAATAGATAGTCAGCGCCCAATAGATTCCAACGCCCCTTTTCCCTGCATGTCACTGCGCAAATGTTTTCGTAGTTAGCCAAAAGAAGAAGAAAGAAAAAATTGACAAGAAATCGATCGATTCGGCTCAAAAGCGTAGACGGTAGGTTCAAATAGTCGCGCGATTCCCTGAGGTATTCCATTAGCTGGCCACGAACAACCGCCCTGGCCATAGTAGAACAGTAAAAAACAGCACTGCTCTGGATCCCTCCGTCGCGCCTAATCGTCAAAAATGTTACTAGTACATAATTCGAATCAACAGAAAAATATCAGGTCCTTCCGCCCTTCCCCTATCCCTCCCAAGAAAATAGAAAGGCATTATTCTAACATGCCTCCATTATATGCCAATGTACTCGTTCGTAACAATGGGTATCCATAAACGCCAATGCCTCATTAGTCGTCATAAATGCAGCGTATACCTATTTAGATAAGAGAGCCGTGGTTGGATCTTTAAGCACGCTTCTCATGTATGTGCTGGAGAAAGTTCCGCTGCATCCTGAAAGAGGAATAGTCTCCCCGGAAAATCACATCGAGGATGCCGCCGCACTTGGCGTCTTTGGCGACCTCCTTCATGCGGCGCTGCAGGGAGATGTAGGCATCGTGGAAACGAGCCTGGACGCCGGGCATGTTTGATGAGGAGCCAGCAATGTCGTTGCCGGGATTGTTGGGATCAATGATGGAGAGGCGGTTTGTGTTTTTGTAGGCGAAACTGGTGACCTTGGACTAGAATTGGGAATTGGTGGTTAGCAAAGAGGTAGACAAAAGAAAAGGGAAAGAAAGTACCTTGGGGATATAGCCAACAGGGGCAGTAAGCGAAATGGCATTCCGTTCGTAGTTAAACTGGCGCCCGTACAACTCAAAGAACTCGAGGAGCATCTCTCCAAGATGGTGCTCTGGGATGAGGTTGCGGCTCTGCACCTGGGGCATGAGCTGCAGCATGCTGACGACTAAGCAAATGACGGTAAATCCTCCCAAGCCTCCGTTGACGGGTTCGTTCAAGCCTCGCATGAGAAGAAAGTGCTTGATCAGAGTGACGAGAATGGGCATTGCTGGATACTCCTTCTTCCAGCGCGCAAAAGTTTCAATCGCCGTGACTCCGCCGAGGTTCTCAAAGGATACGTCGACTCTCAGTCCGGTAGCCCTGTCGACGAATTTGACGAGCGGGATTCGAGCGTGGGCAATAACCTCGATCGCATCAAACTCGGCAATTCGCTGGGCCACAAGAAACTTGCGGAACTTGTACAGCCAGCTTCTAGCGCTGAGGTACGTGGCAGGGCCGCCTCTCATGAAGCTGGCGGAGCATACGACCATGTCCATGTCGGCAGTTGGGAGATAGAGGCCAGACATGAAGGAGCCAAACGGAAAAAGCTGAGCGCTGGCAAAGTTTCGGTCATCCCTCTTCATGGCCTTTCGCAAGTTGTCCACCAGGCGGTCGCGAATCGCTTGCTCAAAGGCACAAGGCTTGACAAAGTGATAGAAATCCATGACCTCCTTGTGCAGCCTGATTCAGGGTGGTTAATATGTGAGATAACATCCACCACCCAAGCAAGGTGAGCAAAACGAGATGAACAAGCTTACCGAAACGGCATATCCGTAGTTGCAGAGTGGTCGACAGTTGCCCATGGGCAAGGCTCTTCGTGTGATTTCGGCGCCCAGTTTGGCACCAAGTCTCCCTTAGATGGCTTCATATTTGCCTTCTTGAGCTGGCCGTAATCTGGTGGTTGGATGATCTCGTCGTCTGCAGTACGCTTGCGAGAGCCAAGAGGACCCGGGGTGGTATGGGTAACAACAGGTTTGTTTGGGAGAGAATTTACGCCTGTGGGAGGAGGTGGAGGCTTGCTGGGAAGGCTGCCCGAAAATTCCTTTCGGGGCGTTGGTGGTGGCTGAGAGTCAACCTTATCGTCGTCTGAAGCTTCGTCGCCCTCCTCGTCACTAGGTTCAAACGAAAGGAAATCTTCAGCCTTTGACGTGGCAGCGGGCTTGGCTGTAGCTTCTTCCACCCTGGCCTTGCGGATGAGCTTCACAACGTCTCGCTTCTTGCGAGTAGTCTCGTCTGGACAAGGCAGCGCCGTGTATGGGTCTGGGTTTGACCACTTGGGAGTTGCTTCAGCAGACTCGTCGGCCAAGGCCGTGCGCGCTCTTTTTCTAGAGGGTTCTTCGGTATCAGACTGCGACGATCGTGACGAAATGTCCATATCAAGCTCGTCATCGTCCGACAGCTCGTCCAGATCGCGAAATTTCGCAGCCTCGTTGTTGTGCACACTCTCCTCAGGCACGTCAGTAGCGACGCCGGAGATCAAAGCGCGTTCAGAATGATGGGGCGGCGGCTGCCATCGAGGTCTGCCAAATCCCCGTGACGGGCCGCCTCTTCTTCCGTCCCTTCGAGGCTGACGGCGATGTGACGGCTGGCCGGCAGGCGCGTATTCAGAGATGCCAGCTGGTTTCTCGACGCGGAAGGTAAAATCTCCCTGGGGCACGGCCGGCCGGTATGAGTCGCCGCCTCCACGGTCATCGCCATATGACCGAGGACGATGGTCTTGCCTCCGGTCGCCGGGCCTCCAATTATCAGAGTCATGATAGGGTCTGTCGCGCGACTGAGAGAATCTTGGTTCTCTTGGTGGTGAGCGTCGGAAGGAATGGCGGTTTCGGTCGTCTGCATAGCCATTTCTCGGGCGGTCGTCGTTGCGCCGCTGCGGTCTATTTCGCACCATGTTGGGCTATGATTTCAAGCAAGTTCACAATGAAAGTAGCCTGAGCAAAACAAAATAACGCGATGCAAATCCACTGCGTTTATATGACGAAAGAGAGTTGGGAGAAAAAGTATGCGTGATACGACAAATTGTGGTTGCTCGTTATCAGCTTATCAGCGTGAGTGACTAAGCAAGATTCGCCGCCATATTCGCGGTGATTGAGAGACTTGAGGAGCTTATTGAAGAGGGCTGAATTCTAAAAGCAGCTCAGAATCGTACAAGGCATTACATACATTCTTCGACTACCGTAAAATTCCGATTACATGACAATCTGTGGCCAATTATAGTTCACCTAGGCGGGCACCTTCTACAATCCTCTTAATGATTGCGCGGTAAGCACAAAAAGACTTATATCTCACGAAGTAGTGACATTCTCAAGCACTAAACTTCCAAAGTCGAGCCGATGGTTGTTATCAGTACTCACAATCTTTGGATCTATCTTTTCAAAACAATTAAATAACATGAACTAGGAAACGGGAAATGGGTATGTGTTTCATCATTAAGCAGTGCCATGCAAACGAGCGAGAATAGCAACCCAGTCCTGTCTCTTTGCCCACTCCTCCCAAGTTGTCATGGGACAATCAATGCCAGCCTAATCACGCATTGTTAACAATAACAAAGTCATCTCACTAAATGGGGAATGCACATACCTTTCTAATATCCTCTGCCTGCAATACATCCATGCCGCCGTCATAGCCTGGTTGCGAGCTGTACAAGAACATGTCGGTAATCTCGCCCCCGAGCTGCGGTTCGCCAGTTGCCTTAATCATCTCCTCGGGAGAAATCTGTCTGTAAGTGGCTGGAACGCCAGAGACTTTGCTCCAAGTCTCGATAAACTCGGGCCAGGTGCAATTTGTACCCGCGGCCATGTAATGCTTTCCAGGGGGCATTTGCCAGACGGCATAGGTGAAAGGGCCCATGTCGTCAACGGGTGCGAAATGGGGGATGATCTTTGTAGGAACTGTGGCAAAGGCCATCTCGATGCGTCCATCAGGAAGCTTGAATACAGTGTTAGAACATAGGTAGACTTGATGTCACTCGAGTTCTGCATATAGACAGAAACCACTCGCTATATGAAGACAACTTACTTTTCCAAAATAAGAATGCGGCAGTATATTGAAGCTTGTGTAGAAAAAGCCCGTCTGAATGCACGACATCTTGGCCGCAAGCTCGGGATAGTGCTCTTCGACATATGTCGGGAAGATGTCGGCCTTGGAGTCGAAATGATACAACTCCTTAAACTTGCCGCCGCTGCATTTGCCCGCGTGGCTCAATGTAGAAACCAGGAAGCCATTTGCATCCAGCGAACCTGCAATCTTTGCAGCGGCGTCGGCTATGTTCTTGCCATGGCGATACTCTGTGTCGTACGCAAATCGACGGTACGAGATTCCTTGTGCCTCGGCAGCCTTACGGCACTGCGGGTGGAAGAAGGGCTCCCAGTAATCGGTGACGCTGAAAATGACATTCGCACCGGCAAATGCTTGATCGAGGCTGTTTGGGTCGTCGAGATTCGCCTCGAACAGCTCTGCACCTTGTGATGCAAGCTCTATGGCTGCGGGAGAGGAAGAATTGCGAGTGAGACCACGGACTCGGAACCCGGCGGCAAGAAACCGCCGAGCCACGGAACCGCCCTGGTTACCAGTGGCACCGACGACGCAAATGAGCTTTCTTCCTTCGGAGCCCATTGTGATCTTGATTGGAAATGAGTGTGAGAGATTTTGACGAGGGGCGATGGCGTGTTAAACAATCGATGGTTACAAAAAATGGTACCAGTTGGAGACTGAGAAACGCTCAATCAGGAAACTTGGCGTCTCCACTACGGGCGAGATGAGAATAATGAGAGAGACAAGTCGAGAGAAGTGAATCAACTCGCATTACAGAAAAGTCTCAGAGGTTGATTTGATTAATCTAGGCCGCCTGCCCCTCACCAGCTCCCCCAGCTTAAGCCCCTTAACGGCACGGGCATCATAAAGAGTCAAGGGAATCAAACACTAAAATTGTATAAGGTAAGGCAGTAGTAGCATGTGTATGCGCCATCTGCGGTGTCGAAACAAGGAATTAGGACACTAGCTGGTGCTCCGAAAGCTACTCCAACTGATAGGCTCGGTCAACGGGACAAAAGGGGAATAAGAAACATTCCTCAAAGACTCGGCTCATCGGTGGCAAACGTTCAGCTACATACATGTACTCGTACTCACATCTTGTTCAAGCAAACTACAAAGACAGGCCTAATCGAAGCAGTGAGAGCCACAGTTACCAGTTAGCCGGGACCTTAGGTGTTGGTTGGGTCTTAAAAAATTTGTGCTATTTGCGTGCAAAACAGTCCCCAATTTCGCATGGTCCAGTCCCAGTACCATGGGCCAGCTCCTCGCGAGCGACGGCTAAACCCACGTGTAAAAGACCTAGCAGGGTCAGGGGTTGAGCAAACGTGTGGAGACATGTGAGATGAATTGCGCAGCTTCGCCAGCCTATCACGGCCCTCAATCACGCTTCCGGCAGCCCACTTGCGTATATTGGTCGGCGAACCGCAGCACCGACCTAGCCGGCTTGGTATGAGTAAGTTTGCGTTGTGGCGTGAGAGCGGGATGCGACGGTGAAGGCCAAGAAAGAAGACGCGCGGGCTCAGTTCCACAAGAATCAAGAGGCCCTAGAGTGTATGTCTTCATTTGATTTTGACGCTGGTGAATGCTGTGTGTACTTCGTACGTGTATCGTGTTCATGGGCCATTATGACTTGCAGATACATGTAGATACAAGTGCTTACACGTGGAAGGGTGGGAAAGATTGCCGTATCTCCATTTAGATTCCCCGGGCTGAGATCATGTTACAACGGCAGGATCAATGAGAAATAATAAGAAACTGACGGCCGGCGACGCCACACCATAGACACCTTGTGAGCTTACATCAAACGCAAAGCCCATTGATGTTACATAGACAATCATGCAAGGACCTCCGTTAGCACACAAATTCTCATGCAGCCATACACCTCATGACCCAATATCAACATGAACTCGAAAGCATCAGACTCGGGTCTCAGTACAGCCCGAGTCCTCGTCCAACATGCTGCTAGCTCGCATATGTCTTAGCCCTCCCGAGCCCGAAATGGCCCGGAGCTTCTAAGCCTCGCATCCCGCAAGCCGCTCCCCGCCCCAACACGACGCTGTCCTTACAGGATCGATACTGCCGTTTCCGAGGCCACTAGTTAAGGAGAAAGAGAAACGACGGGAAAAAATAGGGAAGCATTTCTTTCGCCGGCCGATTTAGCAGCCGTTCTCGAAATCGCGATCGCCGGGAGGGCCCCTGGCGTGTCTAGCCTCGCGTACCGTCGCACGAGCGAGGCGAGAAGGGACTGGAGGGAGAAGAAAAAAAGTCACCAGTCATATTTTCTGCGACTCGAACCATCCATGGCGACTCCCATTGACCAGGCAAAGTCGCCGTCCACTTCTCCCAAGGGCAAGGAAAAATCCCCATCCGTTTCGCCGCGGCATTCTCCGTCGCAGTCTGCCGGGCCAATGACGCCGCTGGCCGGCCTCGTGGCTGGCGATGCCGACAATCCTGTGCCGGTCCAAGTCGATGTGAGTACAGCCATCATTGATCGATCCCCGTCACGTGTGTCGAACTACATGCGTGATGTGATGCAACATGTTGAGAGTCTTTTGTAATGGAGAAGAAGGGGAGGAAGAAAGTCAATGAGGAGGAGGAAGAGTCAAAGGGAAACGGGGAACCATTGAAGATGGCTGTCGCACAACCGCTTACATGAACCTGGGACCAGCACGACGCATATCCCGATGACCCGGCGGATGTCGACTCGACCTATGGCTCCGATCAAGACTCGACCTACACCGGCTCCATCACGTCGTCCATCTACAACTATCAGTATGAGAACGGCCGTCGCTACCACGCCTACAGAGAGGGCCAATACGTGCTGCCCAACGACCAGCAGGAACAGGAGCGGCTCGATCTCCAGCATCACATATGGCGGCTCCTAATCGGCGGCCGCCTCTTCACAGCGCCTCTAGTGTCGCCCACTGACGAGGACGACGAGCTGCGCATCCTAGACTTGGGCACGGGCACGGGCATCTGGGCCATTGACATCGCCGACGAGTTCCCCAACGCGTCCGTCTTCGGCGTCGACCTGTCCCCGATCCAGCCCGAGTGGGTGCCCAACAACTGCCGCTTCCACGTCGACGACTACGAAGACCAGTGGACGTACCACGAGGACGAAAAGTTCGACTACATACACGGGCGGGCGCTCAGCGGCACGTCGGCCGACTGGCCGCGGTTCTACCAGCAGGTGATGGAGAATCTGAAGCCCGGCGGGTGGCTCGAGATGCAGGAGTACGATGCGTGGATCTTTAGCGACGACGATAGCTGTGACCGCGCGCCGTGGACGATGGAATGGGTCGACAAGCTGGATGCCGCGAGCAGGATGTACGGCAAGCAGATCAACGTGGCGCGGTATCAGAAGCAGTGGATCATTGACGCAGGTTTTGAGGACGTTGAGGAGAAAGTATACAGAGTACGTTGAAGCTTTCTTCTGGAATTGGCACTTCTACAGGTCAAACCATGGAACAAGCAAGCTAACAAACAACAGATACCAATCGGACCATGGGCCAAGGATCCTACGCTAAAGGAGCTGGGCAAGTTTGAGCTCACACACATGCAAATGTCTGTCGACTCGCACACGCCAGCTCTCTTCACCCGCGTGTTGAACTATTCCAAAGACCAGGCGGACGTGCTGATGGAGGGCGTCAAGCGGGAGTTTCGAAGTCGCGACCTCAGGCTGATTACTACCTACCGGTTCATCGTGGGGAGGAAACCGCTCAATCCTTCAGGCGGAGGGGGAGGGGTGTAAATGAGGCGAAACTGGGTACTGATGGGATGGAGCGGGCTTTCAGATTTTATCAAGCTCACTTCGAGAATACATGTATGTTGGGATATGGAGATGGTGGGGGAATGGCTTGGGATTTTTCTTTTTGTCTTGGCTTTGCTGTTAAGCGTTTATTGGCATGGAATTTGAATAAATCTACGGATATTTTTGCCATTCATGAAGATGAGCTACAGCAGTGAATTTTTACCTTTAGTCACAGCTTATAAATGTGCATAAATAAGTCGTACTCGTCAATACCTGCCTTTGATGTATCTTGGACCAGTAGGCTCGAGTACCAGATACAATGCTCCAGAGCCGGAAGCTCATCCGGGCATGTCCTTGTAGATGTGTCCTTGTAGATGTCGATGCTGATGTACAGTGCTCGTAGATGCTCTGTCATTATTGGTGAGACAAGAGGCCGTCAAGGGGCGGGTCACCTGCAGCCTCTGCATTAGCTGTCAGCGCAAGGCGGCCTTGAAAGACAAATCGAAATGCTTGTTTGCTGACATTGAGGTGGTTGGGCTCAGTTCGGGTTTTATTCTGGATTCCATCAAATGCGAGCTGCCTATAGCAGACGTGCAAAGGTGCAGCTGGGATATTTTAGACGTGGTGTTGATAACCTGGAGACGACAGCCAGTGTCAGTGAAGCTGACAGATTCAGAGATTCCAAGTATATCAATGAATCAATGAATCGAAATATCCATTCTCAATTATTGCAACCACAAGAAGCAAGGCGAGCACAGCCCCACGTGGCGTCGGCAAGGCTGTGTGCCAGCTGAGAAACGAACTTGATCAAGTGAAGCGTGCATAAGAACTAACAACTTGACTACTGCTGTGCCTTTTCGTATGGAACTAGCCCTCATTTTCCAACTCACATTCATCACATTTTGGCTCACCGACCATTGCGCCTCGTAGGGCTCATGCGGCTGATGGGATTCGCCTGGCCTGGAACAGCGGCTTCATACCCGTCAGTCCTAGTGTAGTGCTCTTTTCTCCTTCTTCTGGGCGAGCTTCCATTTTGACTCGCTCACACAGACACACACTCAACTTCGCCCACACAACACACGCCCGCCGTAACCCAAACTAAACACAAAGGGAAGGGAGAGCTATAAATAATATTTTCCGTCTCTTCAAATCAGCTTTGAGGAAACAGGCACGACGACGATGAGCTCTACCGGGGGCTCGCAGCGCGCGAGCGAAGTCAACAGCGCCATGCTCAACGTCCCGGGATATGCAGACGACACGATGCTCTTCATGATGCGATGGGGGAGCATGGCCCAGGTATGTATGACCTCATTTCTTTGACTTCACTGGTATTTTATCTTTTTATCTTTTCCCCTCTGCCTCTTCCTTCATTCGTTCACTCTTTTTATGTTTATTCTTCTTCATCACAAACCCACACAGAAAGCCCCCATCTCCATAATCTTACACTGGCAGCTCCACCGAAAAGTAAGACACCTGACGCATTTGGGCTCGTTTGCCGTTTTTGGGCTGGATTGGATGGTGATGACTGGATGTGGTGATCATCCCACACTCGCCCAGGAGACAGAAGACACACACACACTCGGTTACATGATCAACCCTATTTTATCATTTTCACAATCTATTTTTCGCTTTTCCAACATGTGATGGAGGGAACATGGCTTGTTGTCAATTACGAGTATACGAGGTCTACTGTCACTGCCATTGGCTTGCTCTCGTATGACTCAACCGATGATTGCCTCCCAGGTATCAAGCGATGCCCGTTTTTTTACCAGTACTTTTTGGAATTTCACCTGTTATTTTTCTGGCTTGCAGAGTACCTACGAGTACATTATATCTACAAAATACGAGTAATATAAGAAAAAGGCTGATGTGGTGTTGAATCGCTTCGGCATTCGCCCGGCAATCAGGCGACGCTACGTAAAGTCGACTATGACGAATTCCTCGTCCGCCTGTCGGCCCTGAACAAGCATTGGTTTGCAAGCCAGAGCCACTGCCAGAGCCAGAGCCAAAGCCAGAGCACAAGCGGAAGCCCCGTCAGCGTCGTCGGCACCCGCGGCAGCGGCCAGAGCGACGACGGAGGGCCAAAAGCAGCAGCGGCGGCGGCAACAGTAGCAGCAGCACGAGCAGCTGGAGTGGCAGCAGAAGCGGCTACTAGCTGTGAGGATGACAGAGACGGAGGAGGCGTCCATACAGCACGAGGCGACGATGATGCCGTGGATCCGCCCCAGGCCTGCGACGAGGCCGCTGAGCTCAAGGCCCGGACGCTGGAGCTGATTCAGGACTTTCCGAGCCTGGTGCGCGATTTTGACAAGTTTGTCGACTGTACAAGGATCATGGCGGCCAAGTATGGCAGGGCACCAGCACGAGTATAAAGATCAAATGTCATGATGGATACGAGTAGGTAGTACTACAGTATTAGGTAGGTAGTATAAGCGGTATACTCGTAAAAAGAAAAGGCACCAGACGCAGAGAAATGTACATACTTTGCATGTAACTACTAAACGAGAGTCGAGAGTCTGTGGTAACGTTGGAATCAGCTTATCAAATGGTGCCAAATTGCTTCATTAAACAGCCAGCGTTCTAGGCGCCTAAAATAATTGAGGACAAGGATCATATCATCTCACACCCCCCAGTCGGTAGTCATAATGGATCACGTCTTTTTTTTTCTTCTCTGGCAGCAGTCACTTATCGCACACTAGAAGGAATACGGTCGGGTCACACAATTAATTCACTCGGGAGGAAAACAGGTTTTTTTTAGAGGGAATTGCCTTTTGCATTAATTACTATTATCTGTTTTCGGCGGATTCCAACCAAACTCGCGCAAACCACACCGACGAGTTCCTCCTCTCCCCCATTCCTCCTCAGTCTCCGTAAAATCGACCAAAACAGTTTCCCAGTCAGAAGAATGAATTTCGTATCACATCTGCCGGCGCATCACACAATAACAAAAAACAAAAAAGCACACAATTATTTCCAATTCCAGAAAATTGTAGAAACGCCATCTTTCCCGGGGCAGACAAAACCTCTAGATGGTATGTCGCACTTTATGCAAAAGTCGAGAGAAGTAGCAAAGGTTGAAAATGAAAAAAAGTCTTTTGCGGAAAAAAGAAGATAAAAAAGTAGAAAGCATGAAATAGTAGTCGCCGCGCCAAAGATCTCCTTCCCCGAGCCAGCCGTGGTTGTTTTTCGTTGACGGAGGACCCGATTAGTGTTGCGGCCCCGGACAGGCCGGCTCCGGAAAAGAGGATCAAGGCTGGGAATTGACTCTTACATCCTGAGCAGCCATCTCTGTCGTAGCAGTGGTAAAAGATGTTGCTTCCAAGATGTCGACACACTAAATTGTTCTTCCACTTGTTTTTTCTTTCAATTCCCCATCCCTCCGAGTTTCCTTGTTCCTCCCGGTTTTCCTGAAAAGCTCACAACACGACCCTTAGATCCTCAAGGCAGTGGAAAGCCAAGCAAGAGGCGCGAGTCGCTTAGAGGTTGGCAGCGAGGACGGCGGCGGCACCGACACCGAGGAGGATGTTCTGAGACAGGGAGTTGGCTCCAGAGGTGGGAGCAGAGGTGGGCTTGCCAGTGCCGGTGGTGCTGGTGCCGTTGGTGGGAGAGGCAGTGCCGCCAGTCTGGGCCATGGCGGTGGCAGCGAAGATAGCGATAACAGCGGCAGCACGCATTTTGAAGGTGTTGTGTGGTGGTTTGGGGGGTTTTGGGTTTTGGTTGGTTGGTAAAAGAGTTTGGAGAGTTTTAACGAATGGAATTGTTCGGCTGTGGGTTGATGGAAGGAAAGAAGAGAGAGAAAAAACAAAAGCTGACAACGAAAGTCTGGCTCGCTTTATATCTCGGTCTGGATGGGATGATAAAGCATGGCCGAGTGCAAGGCCCCAGAGAAAATGGAAAAAAAAGGAGCCCGCCCACCACCATCATGCAAACGCGCACGCCCCTGTCTATCCCACCCCTGAGAGGCGCAACCGGGGTCAGGGATTACTAGTAGATTCCACCAAAGCACAGCGGTTAGTGCTGCTGCGACATGCCAATGACTTGTTCCCAGCAGATCACCGCGTTAGTCAGTCGCATTTTCGCTGCGGTGCTGGAGGCTGGTTATCGCGTCATGTTCGCCACTTTGCCTGTTGCGGCCGAGACGGATGATTGCGTGGTGGTGTACCAACTATCACTACTATCAGCAGCTGTCCATGCTGTTTGGATCAATGCAGTCACTGCGCCTGAACGAGCACAGCACAGTAGCCTGCTGGGGCTGTGGCCATCCAAAATGTACATTTGCCTGTGCTGTGCTGGTGCTGTGCTGTGTGGTCATCTCCCATCCATCGGCCATAGAGCCGCTAACAGCTGCAAATGCGTGAACATAGCCCCCCTGTCAGGATGCCGGATATATCATATCGATATATATAGAACAAGGGCAGATTACAGTACTACCTACCACAACTACAGCACCAGCACCGCACAGTAACAGTATCTGTACAGTATTTGTACGCGAACAGCATCAGCTGTTCAATACTGTACTGTACAATGCCGTCCCTCCCCAGTCCCAGTCCTTTGTCCCATTGACAAGCTCCCTCGTCGGACCCGGAGTGCGGCGCCCATGTACCCGTTACCCGTGCGGTAGACGGAGCGGTACTTTGCCTAGACTTACGCAAGCTGCCCAATAACCAATGGCCTCCAAGCAGGGAACGGCCGCCGGAAGCTCCGACGACAAGCCATTCTGTCACTCGCCGTCTGCTACTGTATTCTCTCGTTTTATGCTTTGTGATGAATTCTTTGCTGAGCCGCCCGGTTGAATATCCTTTTCGACGCCATTCCAATGGCACCTGTCTCGCACTACGCCAGAGGGATGGGGAGTTTAGCCAGCCGCCGTTTTCTGTTTCCCTCAGCTGAGAAGGTTCACTTTTACTGAATGGGATGGGAGGGGTCGCCTTGTTTTCTTGGTTTAATCTTCTTGGCCCTTTTATTGTATTGCTTCTTTGGTGCAGGCTGCATACGATAGATTTTCCCTACTGCACTCCACGCAGCGGGCGGAGATTTCGATACCGATGCGATGCGATGCCCAGCCAGTCCAGGCACGCGAAAAGAGGCATATTTTAGAGTTGTGCTGAATCGTAAGAAACACGAGGCCGCAACGAATGAATCATGCTGCATGTAATACAATGGGAACGAAAACAAGACAAGACGAAAAGTACCGGTACCCGAGACGCTGTGGTTGCTGCGCCCAGCCATTATCTATCACATCCGTCTTGGGATGCTATGCATGCGGCTGAGACACTTCTCTCGAGAATGGGGTGTGGCCGTGAGGTGTTTGTGCGATTGCGATAGCCACTGCAGGTCAAGCCTCCTTCTCGGCAATAATGGGCTTGGTACATGTACCGCCCGCCGGATATGTCCAAGTTACATTGGCCCGCCACACCACACCAAAAGATAGCCTTATCTTTGCAGTGCCTATCTCTGTACAATTACTTCATTCCCTATCTATCTGCTCTTCTTATCCGTTGTTAGCGCCACAACCTCGCCGGGATTGGAAAAGCTCCCATCACCACTGCAACCATCACCATCCCAAAAACGAACACAGACGAGCAGGATCAAACAAAAATCAAGACCAAGACCAAGAACAGAGAGAGGCTTTTCCTCGCTTGTCCGTACAACGGAGAAGCTGGGCTGGGCAAGCCACTGACCCCCCAAGCCACTTGGGACCCTCTTCAGATCAGCAAACAGCAAACCAGAGCCCACCTCCGTCCCACGCCTGGCTGCTTGCTTGCTCCACCGCTGCGACATACTGGCACAGTAGTCGAGAATTTCCGCACTTGGCCCTTTTATCCCGGGCTACACTTTTTTGCTTCTTGGGGGGGCATACGCGTCATCAGGGAGGGCCACTCTTTTGCTTCCGGCCAAAAGGCGTCTAGCTATGGTATGGGAACACTTCCAAGGTTTTCTCTTTTGCTTTTTTTGTGAAAAAACTGGGAATAAGCGGGCGGCCGGAGTGGGCTCCCTTTGGGGGAGGACCAAGAGGAGAAGAGAGAGACCCAGCCCAGCCGTTTTCTTTTTTTCTTTTTTGCGCTGCCTTGGATGAGGAAGCTCCAGCTTTTTCGTGCTGGGTCACCGTGCCATCCGATATGCTCGTGGCTGGTGCATTGATAACGATTGGGCCCTGGCAATGGCGTGACTGGGGGGGAGAGATTTGCCCAATGCTCGATGCTTGTTTTTTTGTCTGCCTGCCTGTAAGACGACATGTATGTACATGGACTGGTTAGGTGTGTACTGTGCGTTCTGAGGTATCACAACGCATATGTGCTCCTCTGCCGTTTGCTCGTCACCTCGCTAAGCCGCGAATTGCAACTCTGTGGTGCAGCATTGTAACATGTCGTATAGTGCCTCTTTCGTATTAAGACAGTGTCTAATTAATTTGTATTTTTATCTTTGCTGTATCCTTTGTTCTCTCTCTTCTCAGCCCAGTGTCTCGCTCCCATTTACCGTACCGTGTCTCTCCTTGTTCCCCGTTCTTGTTCCCCGGCATACCGTTTTTTGCTACAACTGCTGCTAGTGCCGTTTTCTTTTCCATATATTCCCATAGCTTTGAAACAGCGCGGGTCTCCCCTTTCAAGGTCTTTGTTGCTCTTTTGGCAGGGGGTTGCGGTAAAAGGAGAAAGACGCAAGATTAGGAGTGGAGAAGAAGTGCTCCGTCGGGTGGATCTTCTCAAACCGCCGTGCGTCTGCCGATCTGGGATTATAATGGCTCACAAAGCTTGGCCCTGTGTCGCCTTTGAGAGAGAACTACTGTGTCTTGGCAAGGCTTCGCGTGCGTGGACCTTGCAAGACATGGGGGAGGGAGAGAGCAAGAGCTTGATGCAGCTACAGGTGAAGGTGAAGGTAGCACCAATGGATCCGTATTACTTGTACTGAGGCAGGATACAGTAAGCAAGAATCCAGTAGTGTGTTGCTCCGCTGTGCAGCTGGTTTTTCCGTCCAGCTATTTGAGCTATTCGGCACATCTCTAGCAACTGCCGCTTTTGTTAATGGCACTATTCTGAACACAGACCGTCGTCGTAGCTGTGCTGAACATGCCTAGTAGACATTGGGATAAAGCAACCAGAGGCAAGATTAGTATGCAGGTAGGCAGCAGAAAACGCCGAAGGGCATGTATGGATTCGTACTACCAACTTGCTCGGCAATAAGTGAAACGCTTCCGCCCGCCAACCTCACCGTAAAGGAGGGGGGTGTAAAGAATCCATTCATGGGAAGATCGCGATGTATCGGAAACATCATCGTTTCTTTTTTTAAAAATTCATATTTGCGCATTGACGAGCTAGAAAGTGTCAAAAAGCAAGAAAGAACACGGGCAAAATGAAATTGGCCGTTTCAATCTTTCAGTGGCAATTCTCCGAGCGATCACCGCGCCACAATATGCAAGGTACGGACGAGCTATTATGGGAGATTGAAGTCATTTGATGCCCGTTCTAGTCCATCAATGTCATTGCTACATGTGTGTGTATTCCGTATGGGCGTACAGTACGAACACTTTGCCACCAGCGAACATCCTTCGAACATGATCTGCAAAAAGGGATAGGGAGAGGCGATGAATACTGGGTCTGCGTGTCAGAGGAATAAATAGAAATCAATCAAAATCAGGGAAATGACGCTTTTTTTGTTACGGATATGGAGGCTGGTTGCGTGAAATGATGGTGCTCGTAATATTGAAGCTGCATGCAGCTAATGAACCTTCGTACTCCCTACAGCGTGCAGGAACGGCAGATGAACAGTAATAGGTACGTACAGTACGGAACAGCAAACGTAAAGTGAATGTGAGAATTGACGTTTTCCGTTTCGTTTCCTTGCTTAAGTGCAACTATTGCGGCAAGCCGGAAATGTATTCCCACATCAAAGTTTCAATATCATGTACCTTCTGTAACAAGGAGGTCCGTGAGCCGTCTTTCGGTCGGGAACAAATACGCACCACGTCCGTCCACACTGTTCTAATTTCAATACTTCATGTCTGGCGTTTGTCTTGATTGATCAAATCTTTCTCTTATTTCCCATCATGCGCCAAGTCTTTCGTATGCTATCCATAGACTAGATCAATCTAAGTAATATCACGTCCAAGAAACTATCAAATGCGTATTGATACTAGCAAATTCCCAAGTTTCAGCGCCCCTTGGCAAAACGCACACCGGCCACCAGCACGCTAAACCGCTTGCCGTGACCGCGAACGTGGGCTCAACTCCCAAGTCGCCACTGCGGAACCGTCCTGTTTAGCGGTCTCAGCGCACGGCCAGCCGCCAAGCAATAGCGCTGCAGGGCCGCCATTTGCCGTCCGTCCACTGGCCTTGCCCTTGAGGTCCAGTGCGAATCCCTCCAGCGTCTTGGTCCAATCGCAGCCGTCGAGAAAGGCATCCAGCCCCTGGATCGCTGCAGGTACAGCACATCCCTTCCCATGCTCATCTTCCAAGGTTCATGGATGCTATGTTCTCTCTTATTTTTATTTTTTCCTTCCGTGGCAGCCGGAGCCACCGCATCCAATTGCTCGCAGAACCCAGTCCCCCCAATCTCGGCTGCTTCTTCTAGACTCCTCTTGGCTTTTTCCGTGCTAAAAAAGGGCACCGAGTTAAGGCACATGTACTCGCACACGCACCCGTAATTTGCTGCTGCTTCAGGTACCACCGCGGTCTAGCCCGCATCTTGGGGTCTGGTCTTCTCTCCCCTTGCCGTGAGCCGGGGACTTCGGCCGTAATCAAGCGTCTTTTTCTTTTTTTTCCCTCTCTCTCACTCCATCGCCCGCAAAATGCTTGACCCCCCCGGTGCCCCATGTAAGCTTTGGAGCTTCTGGAATCTGGAACACGCTCGTCTCGCTTCGATATACTCCACCGCTTGCTGGGCTTCCTTTCTCCATGCTCTCGGGCTTCGGCTGGCGCTCTTGGGCAGCGGTGTGAGTGGGAGTGCTGGGGGGCCAATTTCTTTCTCTCTGGTCTCTCTCCTCTCTTCAAGATATGAAGTCCGATGTGTTTTCTTCTCCGAATAGTACGAGTACAGTAGGCGAGAAAATACTTTGGAATCCATTCTACCTCACATGTCTGCCGAGATACTCCTGAACGAGAACTGTTTACCGCCATCTTTCGCGCCTGTTGCTTCCATATCACAAACCCCCCACGACGCTCCAACATCCTCATCCCCTGCAAAAGATACCACCACCAACCAAGATACCCGTACCATCGAATCGAGCACACCAGCGAGATTGTCTGTCACTGCCAAGCGGTCAAAGTTGCACGAACCCACGCCCCCCAAGCGGTCAAGGCCCTTCCAATCCCATCAACACACCCACGCCCATCGATGTGCCCCCCCTTTCCCTTTTCCTCCTTCGCCCAAAAAAAGCTTATCGACCAACCCCCAAAAACCACATCGTGGGCTGAGATCCAGATCTCTCAGCAAGGGGAACAAAATATTCCAGCCCCGTTTTCAATACCATGGCTCTTCCATAGTTTGTGTTCCGTGCCGGTCCCCCTTGGAGCCTTGTTATTTCGTTGTAATCTCGCTACTTCGGTAGCTTTTGGCGCTATTTTGTTGCACGTTTTTGCCTTGCCTCTGCTAAGAAACCCCCTGGCATGCAACGTGGAATCAATCCAATCAATCCCCGCTTCGGCTGGGAGTATTTTCGGTTTGAAAAGCCGTATTTGGGAGCTAGCAATGCCGGGGGATTTGGGTGAACTGCCTACGGAGTACTTTGTCCGTGTTTGTCTATTATTTGATGGGCGTCGTAATGGTTCTATCAAGTCACTAGTTGACGCTGCGTATTGCTGCTTCTGCGGAACACTGCCAGGTAATATGAACCAGCAGCTAGGTAAGCCAAAACGTAGAGCACTGTAAACTACCAGGACCACGTAAAAGATAGCCCTGTAGCTTAGAGCAAGGTCATATCGTTATAGGACATGATATAAGAGACATCCCTCACACCTAACCTGCACCGACATCACAAAGTCTTTTCGAAAGAATGAGCACTATATTATTATGAGAGAGAAGCTCAGTGAGAATCAATGACCACAACGCCTAAACAAAGCAATGTCATAAGTACGGCTATACAATGCAAAATGATCTATATATAGAGAAAAAGTTCACCACTCGCCAGAAACAAGTCCATCACGTCATTAGGTTACAGAGAGCCCCGTCCGTCAGTTTTCCCCGACCTCTCCTCTCTGTGATGAGGCAATGGAAAACAAATGCATGCGGGAAAAAAAGGGAAAAAATCCTTCGAGTGGAGTAGCCCTTATGAAAGCTTCCTCACAGGATCCTTCCTGATCCTGGATAGCAGGCTTATATAGCTTGAAGCATGATATCAAATATCACCTCAAATGTCTGTCATCGCTCCTTTTTTGTGTGTGTTATGTTTGTAATTTGATCGCCGAGAGTTGATGATTTAGTGAGCACCGTTCACCTCGCCGTTGGTAGTGGGCACGTCTTCGGCCAAGCCAATGAGGACGGAGAACTGTCCACCAGCGCCGGCGGCAATAATCTTCTTGTCTCTGGTGGCAGTGTTGTCGATAAAGGTAGGGACGTGGATATCGTCGATGGTGCCCTGGCCAGTCTGGTAGTTGCTCGAAAAGCCCCAGGAGTAGGCCTTGCCGTCCTTGCTGATGGCAAAGC
This sequence comes from Trichoderma atrobrunneum, assembly GCA_003439915.1. Classification (NCBI taxonomy): domain Eukaryota; kingdom Fungi; phylum Ascomycota; class Sordariomycetes; order Hypocreales; family Hypocreaceae; genus Trichoderma; species Trichoderma atrobrunneum. The sequence continues at coordinate 71,739 of PNRQ01000140.1, read as the reverse complement.
TGTTGTCGGTACCGGCAGCAACCGACACGATGTCAGAGATACCTGGGAGATGGTTAGTATAAAATCATAGGTATAATTATAGTGGGACATCTACTTGCCTTCGTGCTTGGTGGGCTTGATGAGGATTCTGGCAGTGCCTCTCTCGTCCCGGATGACGTACTCCTTGTCGACCTTTTCAATAGCCTCGAGCTCAAAGCCAACCTGGTAACCGTCCACACGGCCCCAAGCAAACAGCTCTCCCTTCTCGGTGCATGCCAGAGAGTGATGGATACCACCCTCAATATCCGTGACGGTGTGGTCGGCGAGGAAGGTGATCTTGACGGGCTTGAGGATGACGGCATCATCCTCACCAGCGTTGCTCTCAACACCAATCTCGCCAAAGTTGTTCAAGCCCCAGCCCCAAACGGCTCCCTTGTTATCAATGGCGAAGCTGTGGTACGAGCCGCAGGCAATCTTGGCAATCTTGCCTCGAGGCAGGCCAACTCCCTGGGGAATCAGAGAAGACATCTTGTTGCGCTCAATGATGCGTCGGCCGAGCTGGTTCTGCTGACCGCATCCCCAAGCCACAACATTGTTCTTGTTGTCGAGCGCGAGGATGTGGTTGGCTCCGGCGGCGAGAGCCTTGATGTTCTTCAGGCCAGCAACGAGAGCAGGTCGCGTCTGGACCCTGACGTGTTCCGTAAAGCCCAGAATACCATCGCTAGATCGGAAGGTGCCCCATCCATAGACACGTCCGTCTTCCGTAAGCACAAAGGAGGCGCTGTCACTAGCAACGACCTGAACAAACTTGGTGCCGGGGGCAAAGTCCTCCTCAGACAGGGCGATCGGTGTGCTCTCCTTGGGGTTGATGCCGGTATCGTCCTCATCCTCCGAGTCGGAGTCGTCAGCCTTGTCGAGGTCCCGCAATCCACCATCCCAGTTTGTGTCTCGGCCCAGAGCGCCCTGGTCATTGACGCCCCAAGTGAGAATCTTGTTGTCGCGAGTAAGCGCAACCACATGCATACCGCCGCATGCAATCTGTACAACTCCGACGGTCTTGGCCGAGAGGTTGTCGTTGAGTCGAGGACGCTTCACATCAATGGGCTTCTTGCCGTTGATGCGCTTGCTTCCCAGTCCGAGCTCGCCCGAAGTACCTTCGCCGAAGACGTAAATGTCCAAGACTTGTGTGGGAGCGTCGTTGATCTTCTTTCCAATCTCGGGGAAAGAGGGCTTCTTGGCCTTGGCCTTGGCCGGTGCGGCGCGTGGCTCCTTGTCAGTCTTGCTCTTCTTGGGCTGGGGCTCTTCCATGACGACGTCTTGGTCCTGCTCGTCCTCCGTCTCTGAAGCTTTTCGCTTGACGGCGGGGGCGCCATTTGTCACGGGCTTCTCATCTTCAGTCTTTTCGTCAGTCTTGTCCTTGACGACGGCCTTTGCGCTGGCCTTGGCTGGCTTCTCATCCTTCTTGGCGGCTTTGGTTGTTGTCGCCTTGGCGGCGGCGGCGGTCTTGGATGTCGCCTTTGCGCTGGCCTTGGTCGCGGCGGGCTTCTTGGCATCTGAAGCCGCCTTGGAGGCAGCGGGCTTTGCTGCCTTGGGAGGCATCGCGACGCGCTGGTTTGATATATGGATAGCTTTGAGGTCTGCTTGCTAAGCGAAGGGTGAAAGGGACGGGTTCGGGCGTTGTGCTCGCGGAAGCGCGAAGGAAGCTTCAATTGCTGTGATAAATGCGATGCAGCGCTTCCAAAGGACCCCGAATCAGATTCTACTCTATTCTGATGGTGATGAAGAGATGGAGCGCACGCTGCGAGGTGGTCTGTGGTAGTTTTATAGGAGTGGCTCGACAATGGCAGGACGCGACCAGGTGAGATTTTTTGCCCAGCCCTGGTGGGTGGCACAGAGAAGTGGCTCCACACAAGGTAGGAACTTTACCAGAGCTACAGCTCAAAAGGGCTGACCGCTCTTGATTTGTCCGGCAGTTAAATTGGCGGCGGCCAATGAGCGGCGTGTTTGACGCCTCGCGCGGGCGGTGAATCGCAGCCCGAAATTACATAATGCCAGCAAATAGCCCGTGTGTGACCTGATGTGCTGACTTTTGAATGAGATTGATTCAGCGCTTCTCACTTGTTGCTCAGCAAGGAGACGCAGTCTGTGCCCAATCGAGGCTAGCACGTTCAGATTGAGTTCATCATCTTCTTTGTTTGTATTTTTCTTTGTTTTGCTTTGAATTGTTTTTTGGTTGTATTCATTTTATTATGCTAGATACTAGTATACAATGCCTCCAGAGGGAGGACATGGTGCCACACAACGCCAGTCCCAATGTGTTGCGCATGTCAACAATAACAAATGGCACGGCCCAAGCCCGATATAGTAAAGGCACCCGCACTTTAGGCGACGGCCGCCCTGCCAAATTCTATGTGTGTGCAACTCGTTCGTATAAGTGCATGCAACATGCAACATGCAGCCCCATCGCTGCAAGCGTGCAGCCAAGTCAAAATAGTGTAATAAACCAGCAGTAGTCCTGCATTCCGTTGCCCGCCCTGAACGCCACCCTTGACCGCAGTCTCAAATGAGGATATTAAAAAAGATAGTGATTTGAAGAAGGGAGAGGAGCAATTAAGCAGCTCTCGATAGCTGGATCGCTTTTTATTTGGCAAAGTTGGTAAAGTCGATCTCGTTGGCAGGGTTATAGCCGCCATCGGTGGCCTTTTCGCAAGTGCAAGCAGCTAAAGCGTCACAAGTCAGCACAAGTCTAACTCTTCCACTTCAGATATGCGAATAGATGAGCACTTACCAGCTGGTCGAGCACCGCACTGGCAGGCTGAGCCTGTCACGGGCGCATTCTCTGTAGAGGCGCGGTCGCAGGTGCACTGGCCGGCGGGACGAGCACGGCACGAGCAGCGCGGGCCCTCGACAGCATTCTCGGCGGTGGCTTTGCCGCAGGAGCAGTGAAGAGCGGATTCCTTGCCGCAGGAGCAGGTGGCCTTTTGAGCTATTGGGATTCCTGTTAGATTTGGTATTATTGAGAGTGGATTGGTGTATTCTAACTTACCACAAGCACACTCGGCGTCGGTGCCCTGGCGGCAGCAAGTAGAGGCCTTGGTAGCAGTCATTTTGACGGTCGTGTTTGGTTGAGGAAGAAGAGTTGGAAGAATCGTTAAAAGTCTTCTAGCTGGACTGTGAATACAGAGTAGAGAGATGCAGAAAATCGCTTGATCAGGATATCCAGCTTAGAAGTCGGATAGTGACGTCTTTTGTACCTGATGCTTGGTCCACTCAGCCTTGACGCCGCTGGGCTGATGACCGTCGATTTGGGTCAGATTGCGGCGATGCCCATTGGCTCAGAGGATGTGGCGTTGCGATTAGCCAATCAGAGCGCGGGTATTTGCAAGCATCTGGTTGCAGCCTTGGATAAGGCTTCTAAGCAGACTTTCCGCGTGGATCGATGTTGGAAATCGTTCGGTTTCCCCTTTGAGTTGCTTGATGATTGGCACATGATTGCCATACCGAGTCATCTATGGCGCAAGATTCAATGAAATCTGTCGTGGCGATGAATACGAGTACGGTAGAAGGCAATAGGGGATGCGAAGCTACCCTGAAGAACAGCCCCAACATTTATTGGCATTGCACGATAAGGTCCAAAATCGGTTGATTCAGGGCGTCGAATCACATTATTGTTGAGAATTGGTTTTATTAACTTAGAGCTTATATGCAGCAGTGTTGTTGATTCTAGTATCTGTACAAGCTTCAAGGTGGCTTCTTGGCTGTTCGACTTTACACACTAATGCTACGAAGTAGTAGAGGCAGGGTGCAATAATAGAGGCTACTCATCTCAGTATTCCGAGCTGTACTCCGTAGTCTAGATGCTTACCTACTAATCTTCAGCCAAGTTCCTAGCAACAGCCAGCCACGCAAAAAGAAGCGTGCTTCTAGAAAGATGCGTTTGTGAACTACTATTCCTATTGGCGCGAGTAACTGAACCGGATTTCGCGCCACCTCCTCCCTCAAGATATGGATCGCATCCATTACCAATAGACAGTTTAATATCCATCCTCTACATACATTCAGCCAAAATAACCGGCACGTTGCTATGCTGCGCTGAACCCTCCACTGCATCAAGATCGCACCTCGGCATCTCGGGCTTCTTTTCGACTTATCGCGATGCCACCATGCAAGGGTCCTACCGGAATGCCACTCAACATGCATACAATGATACTACGAGCACTGCCAACATACATAAGCGTGCGTCCGAGTTATCATTACACCATTGCTAGCAACGGTTGCCTATTCCTTCTCACAAGACATGACCAATAATACTATACCTCGCCTAAGCCGTTTGTCCATCCATTTAAACAAAGAGGCAAACCCTGTCATGAATTAAAGCCTAGACTAGGGGGCTTGGGCTTCATGCAATGCTCTCTCTCCCGAGTCATGACTGACTAATGCCAATACCAAGATCGAAAACGAAATTTCCCCGCGATGTCAACGTCTTTTTAAGGTTAGAAACTCCCGGGGAAGCATAAAATATGCTGTCTCGTGCCGCATTAGCGACTTTACCCGGCCCCAAACGACTGGCTGATGACGGCAGCGGCCTAGGATAGCATGCGAACTTGGCACACGCTTGTTCTCTAATTTGATGCCTTTGAGGAGAATACTTCAACAGCCGTTTTGAATTACCGAACATCGTAGGCTTGTGAGTGGTGGACAGAGGGATGGATGGCTGGATTCTGGACCAAAGCTATTTGGTGTTGGTCGCACTCTCGATGGCTCACTAATAGCGGCTCCCTTGGGGTTGCATCCAGCCGCTTCTTCATGCAAAGCCACATGCATGTTCCTTTAAGGAATCGCAGTGAGATATAAGGAAAGATGAATCCCGGCAAGGTCGCATTACTGCCTTTGCCGTCCCCTGGACAAGAAGGAGTTGGGAGCCGCGACAAATCAATTTTCCTGCAGATGCAGCTTGGCTAGCGGGTTTTCCATGTGAACTTCGGATCCCTCGCTCGTAAATTTTTTTGTCCCTCTTCCCTTGGAAAAATTTCGGTGCACAGTATTAAACTTGACAAGAAAGCTCGACAACTCAAATATTTTGTTAGGATATCAAAATGCTAGTCAAGACAGAGGGCGGAAAGACTGAAGTATCGACGCAAGATGTGCACTTGGCAGCTGAAAAAGGCCAAGCCGCTACAGATAGGTGAGCACTACCAACTCTTGCATCTTGAATATCTCAGAGCTCGGGTTCCGTGTGTTGTATATTTGGGCCAGTTACTGATGAAGATACATTGTTAAAGATATGGCGAAGCTCTCGTCGCATATGATGCCGTAGCTGAGCGCAAGCTGCGGCTCAAGATTGACTTCTTCATCGTCCCAACCGTGGCTCTTCTCTATCTCTTCTGTTTCATTGACCGCGCCAACATTGGTAAGCCGATGTCGAGACACCTATTTCATCTTCATGTCCTTGATCTGACAATCAAACTCCGTGATGCACAGGTAATGCAAGAATTGCCGGCCTTGCGAGTGATCTTCACTTAGAGGGAAATGACTACAACGCCGTCATCTCTGTCTTCTTCATCTCCTACATCGTCTTCGAGATCCCCGCGAGCCTGGCCTGCAAATACATCGGGCCCGGCTGGTTTCTGCCCATGTCGACGCTTCTCTTTGGCGTCTGCTCTCTGGCAACCGGCTATGTCAACACCATGGCCCAGGCCGCTGGCGTTCGCTTCCTCCTTGGAATCTTTGAAGCTGGCATGATGCCCGGAATTGCCTACTACCTGTCTCGCTGGTACCGCCGCTCCGAACTGGCCTTTAGACTATCTCTCTACATTGTCATGTCGCCACTGGCAGGGGCCTTTGGCGGGTTGCTGGCGTCTGCCATCTTGAAGCTCGATCACGTTGGCGGTGTCACGTCGTGGCGCATGATTTTCGTTGTTGAAGGCATCATCACCATTGGCCTTGGCTTGATTGGCTTCTTTACCCTGACGGACCGCCCAGAAACTGCGCGCTGGCTCTCGCAGGAAGAAAAAGATCTGGCTATTGCCCGTGTCAAGTCTGAGCGTGTTGGTACCACTACAGTCTTGGACAGCATGGACAGGGTAAAGATCTCGAGGGGCATTTTCAACCCTGTGACGCTTAGCACGGCCTTCATATTCCTCTTGAACAACATTACAGTCCAGGGACTGGCCTTTTTTGCCCCAACAATCGTCGCTACTCTGTTCAAGGGCAAGACAACCATCCACCAACAGCTCCTCACCGTGCCCCCTTATATAGTGGGAGCCTTCTTCACAGTCCTGTTCCCCCTTCTCAGCTGGCGTCTCGACCGACGCCAGATATTCATCGTCCTCTCCGCCCCCATGGTCATGATAGGATACGCAATGTTCCTCGGCTCAACCGACCAAAAAGTCCGCTACGGCGCAACCTTCCTCATCGCCTCCTCCGCATTCGCCCTCGGGCCCCTGACAAACGCGCAGGTCGCCGCGAATGTCGTCGGCGACACGGCCCGCAGCGCAGCCATTGGCACCAACGTGATGATGGGCAACATCGGGGGTCTGATTAGCAGCTGGGCGTTTCTTCCCTTTGACGCACCAAACTACCATATTGGAAATGGGCTCAACTTGGCAACGTCGGGTACGGTTTTGGTGCTGGCTGCGCTGATGCTGGTGTGGATGAAGCGGGATAATAAGAAGCGAGGGAGCAAGGATATTGATGCGGCGTTGGCTGGTTTGACGGACGAGCAGATTGAGAACTTGGACTGGAAGCATCCGGCTTTTCAGTGGAGATATTGAATGACTTGACATAGAGTTAAGAATGCCTAAATTTAATAGTACACCTGCAGTGCAATTGCATTCTTCTTTTTAATTAGTCGTGAATGTTATGAATGAGTTTAGTCATGGCGTAACGGCATAGTCAATGAGCATGAAACAACCGCATTCAATAAGTTGTTAAGATTGTAGAAAAATAAACAAAGCAGCTGGCATAGCGACTATTAGTTAGATGTTAGGTGAAACAAAAGAAACAAGCAAATGACTGTTGGTACATCTATCATACAACATGTTTATGGCCTTCGTATACGCAATCCGAGCTTCTATTAATTCAGCCCGCCCCCAAAGCCGTGAAATCGATCACCACCCAACCCATGAAACGCCGTTTGGTAATACCCTTCGTCCCAGGTTCCCAAGTCTCCATGTGGCGTCAGCTCTCCCGGAGCGTAGAAATGATCAGGCATTGGAAAGCTGTTGCCAATATCTCCGTCATTAGGATCTGAAACGTTATTGTTCCAAGACTGAACGGCAACAGAATCCATAGGACCGGTGACACTGACACCCATACTTGGCATAAATGACATGTCGCCCGAGAAGTTGTGATCCAGCATGCTCACTGCGGCCGGTGTAGGCACGACTGAGGGATCAGGAACCAAGTTGCTTCCCCGCCTATGCAGATCCTCCTTGATAGTTCGCACGCTGTCTCGGGGTCCGAGGGCAGAGTTTCTGATGCTGCCGCTTTCGTCGGAACACTCATCCATCATCACCACTCCAGAGTCGGGCCGAGGAAGTATTTCCCTTCCCTTTCGCGGTATTAGGCTCTGAAAACTCTGTGCCCGAGATGGCTCATTTCTCTTGTTGCTGCGATTTGTGTAGGGCATGCTCTGCGCGGCGCCGATACATCGCTCTACAGCCTCCATAAAGCATTGCTGGAACTTGGTGGTCAGGGTCTCTAGCGTTGCCGGATTCGAAATCTTATCGCGCAGAGAAGAGTGCAAGACTTCAAAGGACGACATGTAGTAATTGGAAAGCTCAAAATGTTCAATAACGGGAGTAAAGTCTACTCAATCAGTATTAGCGAGTTTTCACATCCAAATTCCACAAGCTTAGGGTGCATACGGTATTGATGGATCTGGTGGTCCTCATCATCTGGAAACAGAATGTTCCAAATTTCTTTCCATTGGGCCTCGGGAGAGGCGCCACTGGCCCTTTTACGGGAGAGGAGCTTGACCGATGTAGTTCCATCTACTCCCGACTCTGGGTCGTGATCCATAATGTCACACATCATCTCCTTGGGCAGACGCTGGTGATCGCGAAGCTCTTTCCGGGTGTGGAAGTCACGGTTGCATCTGTCACAGACAAATGCGGACGGGTCGTCTCTCTTGTGTTGTTTGACAATGTGCTGTCTGTGGGAGCATGTCAGCAACGTAATGTACACATACATGCAAATTGCGTATATGATGGCAGATAGGAAGGATCAGTCCTTTGCGTACCTTAGCTCAGCAAACTTGGGAAAGTATGTCATGGCGCAGCTGTGGTGATCCCGGACATTAAATCGCGACGGGTTCCTCTTTCTATAAGGACAGCTCAGACGCAGATTCTCTTCTTCCTTGGGATTTGGCCGTATCTTCTTGGAGGGGTTGTATCCCAGGCCTTCACCCTCGCTGAACTCGCCGTCATCTTCATCCCCTCGGCCTTGCTTCTTCCTCTTGCCGCCGGATTGCGAGTCACCAGCGCCGCTACCGCCCTGAGAAGGGGTCGAGGAGCTGCTTGATGTTGACATGACTTGCGTCATATCAGCGTCTGATGGCGTGGCCCAGAAACAATTCCCGACATCGCCGATAAACTTGCCCACCAGATTCCGCACAGCCGGCGTCACCTTGGACGCCTCCTCTTGAATATCTACCCCAAAAACCAACTGGAGGGTATAATCAAGAATGGCTTCAGTGTCCTGAGATGAAACGTCATCCGATGCATACGATGCTGTATCCCACTTGGATGAGGAGGATGGCTCAATGGTTGACGTCTCAAGCTGCGGCCACTCGTGAGAGTCGCTGGGAGTCAAGCTCTCTTCCTCTTCCTTGATGGGCGAGACGCTGACGGTAAAAGTCAATATACATGAGACCAGAGTTGCCTCTGAAGATCTTCTGTGCTTGCCTTGTAGATTGCTCCAGGCAGTCGCTCTCACTAATAGGAACGGGAGTGACTGGAGTGGCGACGTGAATCTCCCCTAGCTTAGCGCTGAGGTCTGGATATCCTGCAAAGGAGTAGCCGTCATCGTCATCATTGACGTGGGTTGAACAAAAGGATCCCGTAGAAGATTGGTGTCGATGAAACACCCGGCTGGCAGGACGTGAAGCGTCGATGGAATGCCCGCAAAAAAGGTCGCTGAGATCGCTGGCGTAGCTGGTGCTGATGGGGCTGGCCAGTGTTGAATGGGAATAAGTCGTCGCAGAATCTGGCACGTTTGCCGACGAGATGCTGCTCCTCGTCGAAGCCGTTCTCGAGCGCAGGCGGAACGAGCTAGGGGCAAAATGAAGGCTTTCAGGGAAGTGCTTCCGCTGAGCAAAAGTGGCAGAAAGACCTTGGCTCTCGATGCCGGAGTGCGGTATAGTCAATGCCTTATCGCTGAGGGAATCTCTGGATCGCGAATCTTGTCGCACGTGTATGGGAATATGATTGAGAGCAAGGCCTGGTCTTCGATCTGCATGATCAATTGGGCTATCGGCCATGGAGTGAGCCGCTGAGAAGCTGGCCCGTCGCAATGTCATGAAGTGCTAAGGGAGAAAGTTTGAATTATACAAAACCGACTTGGATCGGACTCTGTCCACTTGTCAGTGTTTTGTCCACAGCGCCATGTTGAAGTTGAAAATAACAATGGTTGAGGGGTAGTTAAGGCAGGAAGAAAAGAAGAGAAACACAAGAGATGCTGACCTACATTAAAATTAATTATAGTATATTAATTGCGTGGAAAAAAGAAGGGATGAAGAAAAGAGAGAAAGAAGAAAGGCTGCCTCTCCAGAATGCCTTATCGTCGATAGGTGCGGGATCGCCTACTATTATCCGTCTTGAATGCCAGGATCAAGGCGCTGGGGAATGCCTCGCGAACCGCTAAAAACTCGAGCTTGGATGCCTTCTCAGGCCCCCATTCTGCAGTCCTGGACTTTTGCCTGCAGACTCTAGTGTCTGGCGATGGGGCATGGCTTTGCCCAGCTGGGCCATACGACGGCATCCTTCGTGGGGACGAGCCACGGAGCTGCGCCTCTGATTCGCTCATGGTGACGGCTGTTGCATGGGGAGCACTGCTGACGCAGGCAGAGACGATCTGTCGAGGCAGCCCTATGGTTCGCATCTTGACAGTCGCCAAGTGGCCGAGTTCTGGTCCTCGATCTGGGTCTAGGTTCTGGGTTTAATAGGGACCCTCCTGATACGGCTTCGAGGTCCGTCGAGCAGCCAAACGCGGCAAGTCAGGAATGGGCACGAATAGGCTAGAAAGTCCAAAAGACGATATCGCTCGCATCTGGATGGGGCCGGGTTTGGGGTCTTGTCTTGGTGTCCGTAAGCGCCAGCTGAACGTCCGTCATCGTCTCATTGTGTTGTGCCGATAGCCACCCCTGGAGGGATGCGCCTTAATCTCTGATCCGGCGGGACGGCGCGCATTAGTCGAGCGCGTAGGTAGGCAGGATAGATTGATTGTGAACATCACAATTTCGATCCAGTTGCTCTCAGTGGAGGAGTCGTGGAGTTGAAAGTGGTCAGATGGCAGATTGGCAGGTATCAGTTGAGGCCGGATAAAAATAACGCCCGGAAAAATCAACATCAGGGTACCGTTGCCCATAGCGGACAACTGATGGTGGCTGCCATGGGCTTTCTCTTCTCTTGACACCTTGTTTATCTGGCTTCACAAGTCGATTTCTCTCTTCTCGTTGGCTAATGAGGACTGACTGGCGCATCACGGATACTTTGAAAGGGGTCTTGGTCCTCAGGCTTGTTGCACATCGAGTTGCATGGGGGTCGTTTTTAGCCTTGGGCTGAATTATGCGTACGAGCAGTGCGAGCAGCCCTGAGGAAGTCCTTGTGAGGCTACTAGCTTTGTAAAGTTATGGATAGGACAATGACAATGACTGCACTGGTTGCTGGTTTATAAGGAGAAGAGACTGGAACTTGGAGTTGAAGAAAGTAGATTAAAGTATTTCATTTGAGCCCATCTGTATAGACAACATTCTCTCTTTGAAGCTCTACAAAAGTAACCCATCTGTTGAGACACGTTTCTGAAGCCTTTTGATACTATTCCTTAAGACATTCACATATTCCCAATCCAATCAAACCATGGGCGCCTCTCAGCAACCCAACAACGGCTCGACCCAGCTCAATGGGAACAACTCAGCCTCAAGCCCATCCACTGCTTCTAGGTGAGTGTGGTGCCGCTTCTACCGCTAGCTTCCCGGCTCCCTCCCCCCAAAGCGACCACTAACAACCGCCAAAAACTCGGCTATGTCCGCTAACGCACGCCATCGACGCCTGTAGCACAGCCCAGAGCCCCGCCATGCTCTCCAGGTTCCTCTATGACAGGACAAGCGTGCAAGATCGTCTGGTGGCGCGATCATTCAATGCGGCGACTCAAGGATCAGGGCACGATGCCGATGCAGCTGAGCTAGAGCATTACATGTCACAGAGTTCGAGCAATGCACAAGGAGCCGGATCGAATGTTAGACCAGCTTGACTTGGACTTGATATGACGTGGAATTGAATGTATGGGACAACCGATTTACGAATCATGTATTTTTAGATGTATAAAATTAGTAGAGTGGCAAATATCATACTACATACATACAACCCCATACCTGTACCTGTCGTGGGGCCTCACAAACATGAAGGATCCATGCAGGCTAGAAGCAGTCGGTCCCGAGATGCTTGGCCTGGGCCGTCTGCAGGTGCCGTCAATGGCTTCAAACGGGCGCATTCCTGAGTCTACTGGGCTGTTATTCTTAGGTATTCTCCATTATATTGACCCTTCTAGAACCACTTGAGCCTCACAGAGCCTCACATCTGCAGTACCAGCTTTGCCTGTTGTGACACAGTCCCGCCCTAGCGGAGATCCCGATTCAAGAAGAGCATAGGCCACGAACAAGCTTGAAATAGAAAGAAAGGGGTATCATTGAATCTCTACAGGTGACATACGAGATAAGCTATATCCAATCAATTCATGTTGTAAAAGTTGGGCGTTTCATGAAGCCGCCTGGGCCAGCTTCCTCCGCTTGTTTCTTTCGTCTTGTTCTGCCAACACTCGAGCAGTCAATGTCGCGGCCATTGAGTTGTTGATGCCCTTGATTCTCGAGTCTGTTTCTTTCTTTGCTCGGCTGGCGTCGTTCTTCTTGGCCTTGTCTTCCTTCTTCTCAGCATCTCCCTCCTCTTCTGCATCCCCGGCCTTTCGCTTCTTCTTCTTGTCCGACTTGCCCTTTTTGAGCGTATGAGTAAGGCCGGTTGCCTGTAAATCTTCGATTCGCTTCTGTAATCTGTCTAAGTCTTTCTCAGCAGTCGGGAGGATAGCTATCACGTTCTCTTGGGTAAAGGCTTCTCCACACTCTGGACAGGCTTCTTCTTTGATCTCTGTAATGGCAACCTCTGCAAATGCGTGGCCACATGGCACCAAGTAGACGGCCTTTGTCGCCGGTCCCATTTCCTTCATGGAGATTGGGCAAGCCCACTTATCGCCCGTCTTGGAGAATTTCAGCTTTGCAACGTCACGTAGTGAGCGGATGCCCAGAGATGCTGGTGTCACTTCGTTGGGATCGTCGGACGGCATCAGCCCCTTGAGAATGGCTTCATAGCTGTATAGCCTCCCCCGCCAGTCTGAAACTACTGCGTCCAAGTCGAGGGGCGCATCGCTGAGGGCGCAGTGAGCCCATGCATGTGCGAGAGACTCGAGGGCCGTCGCCTTGAGTTCTGAAATTGTCGGTGCGCGCGCGCGTTCTTGACCAGCTCGCGGCGCTTGGGGATGGATCCGCCGTCATTGCCCATGGCTGCTAATCGTAACGATGTGTATTTTGGTGTAGGTTTAGTGGTATTGGGTTCGTATGTTTAGACTTCGATGGGATGAGGCGATTCGGAAGTTTACACGAAAAAAAGTATCCTTCTTCACAAGCAAGTGGCGAGAGTTGGCAGAGCGTGACCAAGAATTAGGTGGTCATGGAGCTAACTTTCTCCTACTGGGTAGCCGCCGAAAGTTGAGATCTCGCTCACTGACGAATCACCGCTGCCGTTATCGATAGCACTTTCCGAGCCTCATGTGCCGCTCAGTGCTAGCATTAAGCTTTACGCACCGTGCCCACCCTATCTCCGCTGGGGAAATTACAGTGCAGTTACAGTGCGGACAAACGCGCAGCGATCGATCCTACGAGCTATGAGGCTAACGGGCCTTTCCTTGTCCTACCCAACCTTCATTAATCCGGCAACGCAGCTTGTCGGAGGCATCATGACAACGTGACCCTGGGCTGCCAGCGAGGCATTCCTTTGACTGTGTCACATCTTCATCCTTATCATCCTCACGACAACCATCTGCGAATTTTCCCCGATCAAGAGCCTCGACAACTATCGCGCGTCATCCCATTTTCCTCGGTGCGATTTCGACCTCGCAGTCGAGCTTCCGCGACTCATCGCCTCGGTGCGGTACATGTGGCGCTTCGATTGAAGCTCCAGTCGACTTAGGGGACGATGGCGCAGGCACAGCAGGTCGCCCTAGAGCGGCTCGAATATATCACGAGGGGATTGCGGTCAAGGTGAGCTCCCGTGGTGGGGGTGTTTGTAATGTTGATGTTTGGTCAAAGGAATGACGACGCTGACGAGTCGCCCCTCTCCAGAACCAGCGACGATTTGCGCAAGCGATCGGCTATCCAGCTCCGAGAGCTGGTGACTGTATGCCATCGAGGTAAGGCGATGTCGACTCCGTCTTGTGCGTTTCGAGGGACTGCTCAATTAACACCCCTGCAGATCTTAGCCCCGAGCAATTCCTCACCTTCTACAACAATGTTAACAATAAAATCACCCAACTCATCACACATGGCAGCGACTCCGCAGAGAGGCTGGGCGGTATCTATGCCTTGGATTCTCTCGTTGATTTTGAGGGCGTGGACGTGGCCGCCAAGTATACCCGCTTCACACAGAACCTAAAGACTATTCTACGTGGCAAGGATACTATGCCTATGCGGCATGCGGCGATTGCCCTCGGAAAGCTTTGTCGACCTGGAGGGGCTATGATTTCGGAGTTGGTTGACTCCGAGGTGAACACTGCACTTGAATGGCTGCAGAATGACCGAGTCGAGGAACGACGATACAGTGCAGTTCTCGTCCTGCGTGAGCTTGCGCGAAATGCACCTACCCTCATGTACCAGTATATCCCGACCATTTTTGATTGGGTCTGGGTCGGCCTTCGTGATCCAAGACAGCTCATTCGCGAAACATCGGCCGAGACCGTCAGCGCTTGTTTCCGCATCATTCGGGAGCGAGACCAGGAGATGAAGCAAATCTGGATGAGCAAGATCTACAACGAGGCGAGACAGGGCCTGAAAGTCAACACGGTCGAGTCAATCCACGCATCATTACTGGTTTTGAAGGAGCTTCTGGAACAAGGTGGCATGTACATGCAAGAACATTACCAGGAAGCTTGTGACATCGTCTTCAAGCACAAAGATCATCGTGACCCGACCACTCGAAAGACTGTGGTGCTCCTGATACCAGACCTGGCAAGCTACTCGCCAGCCGATTTCGCCCATTCTTGGCTTCACAAGTTCATGGTCTATCTCTCTGGCATGCTGAAAAAGGACAAAGAGCGCAACGACGCTTTCCTCGCCATCGGAAACATAGCAAACTCCGTCAAGAGTGCCATCGCCCCCTACCTGGATGGCGTTCTGATCTACGTGAGAGAAGGCCTCAGCGTACAATCTCGCAAGAGGGGCTCTGTGGATCCAGTCTTTGACTGTATCAGCCGTCTTGCCGTGGCTGTCGGCCAGACTCTCAGCAAATACATGGAGGCACTCCTTGACCCCATCTTTGCCTGCGACTTGACGCCTAAGCTGACACAGGCCCTGGTCGACATGGCATTCTATATCCCGCCCGTCAAGCCCATCATCCAAGAAAGGCTGCTGGACATGTTGAGCGTTGTCCTCTGCGGTGAACCCTTCAAGCCTCTCGGCGCGCCACAGCCAAACACTCTAACCTCAGTGCCGACTATCGCAAAGGATGCCAAGGATCCGCAGGCGTATGAAAATCGCAAGACGGAGATCAAACTTGCATTGAACACTCTCGGGAGCTTTGATTTCTCTGGTCATGTTTTGAATGAATTTGTTCGTGACGTGGCCATCAAGTACGTTGAGGACGAGGATCCGGAAATTCGAGAAGCGGCGGCTCTCACTTGCTGCCAGCTTTACGTCCGAGATCCCATTGTCAACCAGACCAGTTATCATGCCCTCCAGGTCGTTGGGGATGTCATTAAAAAGTTACTCACTGTCGGCATTTCCGACCCAGAGCCGAATATTCGGCGGACTGTGCTGGCCGCTCTTGACGAACGGTTTGATCGTCACCTGGCCAAGGCAGAAAACATCCGCATCCTCTTCTTCGCCTTAAATGACGAAGTCTTCTCTATCAGGGAAGTTGCTATCTCTATTATCGGTCGACTTGCTAGGTTTAACCCGGCATATGTTATTCCCTCCTTGCGAAAGACTCTCATCCAGATGCTTACTGAACTCGAGTTCTCAGATGTGGCACGGAATAAGGAGGAGAGTGCCAAACTACTGAGCCTCTTGGTTCAAAACGCACAGTCACTGATTAAGCCCTACGTTGAGCCAATGATCTCTGTTCTTCTTCCCAAGGCCAACGATCCCAGCCCCACGGTCGCTGCCACCATTTTGAAAGCTATTGGAGAGCTGGCCACTGTCGGCGGCGAAGACATGCTGCCGTACAAAGACCGTCTAATGCCGCTCATCATTGATGCCCTGCAAGATCAGAGCTCAAACATCAAACGAGAGGCGGCTCTCCATTCTCTTGGCCAGCTGGCAAGTAATTCTGGATATGTAATACTACCTTACCTAGAGTATCCTCAACTATTAGAGATTCTCCAAGCCATTATTAGGACAGAGGATCAGAGAGGTCCTTTGCGACAAGAGACCATCAAGCTTATGGGTATTTTGGGCGCATTGGATCCCTACAAACATCAGGTGAGCACCACGGTCCCCTTCTTCCCTCTCGAATGTGTTCATTCTTGGACAACGAAATTAAGAGAGGAGCTTCGAGTTCGCTAATTGCTAAATGCAGCAGGTTGAGGAAAAGACACCCGAAATGCAACGACGCTCAGAGTCAAATCAGATGACAGACATATCACTGATGATGACTGGATTAACACCGTCTAACAAAGAGTACTTTCCTACCGTCGTCATCAACGCACTCCTTCAGATTCTCAAGGACCACTCCCTGGCTCAGCATCATGCCGCCGTTATCGAGGCTATTATGAATATCTTCAGAACGTTAGGACTAGAATGCGTGTCATTCTTGGATAGAATCGTTCCTGCATTCTTGCTTGTTATTCGATCATGCCCCCCAACCCGCTTGGAGTCGTACTTCAATCAGCTGGCCACGCTGGTGAGCATTGTACGACAACACATCAGAAATTATCTTCCAGAGATTGTAGAGATTCTCCAGGAATACTGGCACAAGTCAGCTTCATTACAGACCACGATTCTGTCCCTGGTTGAAGCCATCTCTCGGTCGCTGGAGGGTGAGTTTAAAATCTACCTGGCGTCACTCCTCCCTCTCATGCTTGGTGTGCTCGACAAGGACGTGTCCACAAAGCGAACGCCATCCGAGAAGGTATTGCACGCCTTTTTGGTGTTTGGAGCGAGTGCTGAAGAGTACATGCACCTTATTATACCCGTTATTGTTAGGACGTTTGAGAAGCAGGGGCAGCCGACGTTCATCAGGAAACAAGCGATTGACACTATTGGCAAAATTTCCCGTCAAGTGAATTTGAACGATTTTGCCGCTAAGATTATTCATCCTCTAACAAGAGTGCTCGACAATGGAGAACCCATGCTGAGGCTCGCTGCGCTTGATACACTCTGTGCTTTGGTACAACAGCTTGGAAGAGACTATATACATTTTATGGGAACTGTGAACAAGGTCATCAACCAACATCAGATCCAACACCAGAACTATGATCTCCTTGTTAGCAAGCTGCAGAAAGGCGAGGTTTTACCGCAAGACTTGACATCAGACGCGCGCCTCTTGGACATTGGTGATGAAACTCCTTTTGCAGATCTGGGTACTAAGAAGCTGGAGATGAATGCCATCCACCTGAAAGCTGCGTGGGATACCAAAGGAAAGTCAACAAAGGAGGATTGGCAGGAGTGGCTACGAAGATTCAGCACCACGCTTCTTACAGAGTCGCCAAACCACGCCCTGAGGGCGTGCGCCAGCCTTGCGAGCGTCTACTTGCCTCTAGCCCGAGAGCTTTTCAACTCGGCCTTTGTTTCATGTTGGAGCGAGCTTTATGAACAGTTCCAAGACGAACTAATTCAAAATATCGAGAGCGCCATCAAATCGGAGAATGTACCGCCAGATTTGCTTGGCCTCTTGCTCAACTTGGCCGAGTTCATGGAACACGATGACAAGGCTTTGCCCATCGACATTCGGGTTCTCGGTAGAGAGGCTGCTCGTTGTCACGCCTACGCCAAAGCGCTGCATTACAAAGAACTGGAATTCTTACAGGATCAAAGCAGTGGAGCCGTAGAAGCCCTGATTGTGATCAACAATCAGCTACAGCAGTCAGATGCTGCTATTGGTATCTTGCGGAAGGCTCAGCTATACAAGGAAGGCATTCAGCTGCGCGAGACATGGTTTGAGAAGCTGGAGCGATGGGAGGAAGCTTTGGCATCCTACAACAAGCGAGAAAGAGAGGTGCCTGCTGACCAACCCATCCCCATTGATATTGTTATGGGCAAGATGCGTTGTCTTCACGCCTTAGGTGAATGGGACGCTCTCGCTAGCTTGACCGGCAGCACATGGGCCAATTCTGCACCCGAAGTCCAAAGAATGATTGCGCCGCTCGCTACGGCTGCCGCGTGGGGTCTCGGCAAGTGGGATTCGATGGATAACTACCTGTCTTCTCTCAAGAGATATTCTCCAGACCGGTCGTTCTTCGGTGCCATCCTCGCCCTTCACCGCAACCAGTTCAGAGAGGCCATTGCTTGCATTGAACAAGCTCGTGAAGGCTTGGACACTGAGCTTAGTGCGCTTGTCAGCGAATCATATAACCGGGCCTACCAAGTCGTCGTCAGAGTTCAGATGCTTGCTGAGCTGGAAGAGTTGATTGTATACAAGCAGTGTGATGAGAGGAAACAGGTCACTATGCGCAAGACCTGGGAAACAAGACTGGAAGGTTGCCAGCGTAACGTCGAGGTTTGGCAGCGAATGCTGCGACTACGCGCCCTGGTCATTGCACCTGGGGAGAATATTCGCATGTGGATCAAGTTTGCCAACCTCTGCCGCAAGTCGGGCCGTATGGGACTGGCTGAGAAGTCACTGAAACAGCTTATCGGGTCTGATGCGCCGCTTGAAGCCTTGATTCCGTACTGGAACGATACCAAACAAGCAGCAGCAGCACCGCGCAACGCCCCGCCTGCTCAAGTCATTTACGGCATGCTCAAGTATCAATGGGAACTTGGCCAGCAGCCCAACATGAAGGCTACGGGAATTGCCGAGAGAACTCTGTACTGCCTACAGCGATTTACCAATGACTCTGCCCACCGTCTGGACGTTGCAAAGGCTCACCTCACTGCTCAGGCAGGAAGCGAAGTGAACCTGCCACTCGAGTATGGCTTCCAAAACCAAGTTGATCCATCTGTGATGAGCCCACAGACACAGCGAGCGTTGGTCGATCAGACGGTGCTGTTGGCGAAATGCTACTTGCGACAAGGCGAGTGGCAGATTGCTCTCAACAAGGATGATTGGCAATACACCAAGATTCAGGACATTCTAGCCTCTTACTCCCAGGCAACCAAGTACAACCCCCGCTGGTACAAGGCCTGGCATGCCTGGGCGCTTGCCAACTTTGAGATTGTTCAAACCCTGTCCGCTAGAGGCGAAGGACAGTTGTCAAGGGCAGACCAGACGATGATTATCGAACATGTTGTGCCAGCCATCCAAGGTTTCTTCAAGTCCATTGCGCTATCCGCCGGCAGCTCGCTCCAAGATACGCTGCGTCTATTGACATTGTGGTTCACTCACGGAGGCAATTCAGATGTAAACACGTCTGTGACCGAGGGCTTTGCAAACGTCAGCATTGACACATGGCTGGAGGTGATACCTCAACTCATTGCTAGAATCAATCAGCCAAACAAGCGTGTGCAGCAGTCGGTACACAATCTGCTAGCTGACGTTGGCCGGGCTCACCCGCAGGCGTTGGTCTACCCACTGACCGTAGCCATGAAGTCATGGCAGAATAGTCGACGGTCGAGGTCCGCAGCACAAATTATGGACAGCATGCGCCAGCACAGCGCCAACCTCGTTGCCCAAGCAGACACGGTTAGTCATGAGTTGATTCGAGTTGCGGTGCTCTGGCACGAACTCTGGCATGAGGGTTTGGAAGAGGCATCGCGGTTGTACTTTGGGGACCACAACATCGAGGGCATGTTTGCGGCACTGGAACCTCTTCATGAACAGTTGGAGAGGGGCCCAGAGACTCTGAGGGAGATATCATTCGCACAGGCCTTTGGGCGCGATCTTAAGGAAGCCCAAGACTGGTGCCACCAATATGAGACGAGTCGAGACGTGAACGATCTCAACCAAGCCTGGGATCTCTATTATCAAGTCTTCCGTCGCATCACGAGACAGCTGCCGCAGGTCACAAGCCTGGAGCTTACGTACTGCTCTCCTAAACTCCTGAACGCGAAGAATCTCGATCTGGCTGTTCCGGGAACATACAAGAGTGGACAACCCATCGTGAGGATTATGTCCTTTGAATCAACCTTTACCGTCATCAACTCAAAGCAGAGGCCGAGAAAACTAAACGCTAACGGCAGTGATGGTGTTTCATACGCCTTCCTACTCAAGGGTCATGAGGACATTCGACAGGATGAGCGTGTGATGCAGCTGTTTGGCCTTTGCAACACTCTGCTGGCAAATGATTCCGAATGCTACAAGAGACATCTCAACATTCAGCGCTACCCTGCCATTCCGCTCTCGCAGAACTCCGGATTGCTGGGATGGGTTCCGAATAGTGACACACTGCACGTCCTCATCCGTGAGTACCGCGAGAGTCGCAAGATTCTCCTCAACATTGAGCACCGGATCATGCTCCAGATGGCACCAGACTACGACAACCTAACGCTCATGCAAAAGGTAGAAGTGTTTGGGTATGCCTTGGACAACACGACAGGGCAGGATCTTTACCGTGTTCTCTGGCTGAAGTCCAAGTCGTCAGAAGCTTGGTTGGAGAGGCGGACAAACTACACTCGTTCCTTGGGCGTCATGTCTATGGTGGGCTATATCTTGGGTCTGGGAGATCGCCACCCTTCGAATCTTATGCTCGACCGCGTCACTGGCAAGATTATTCATATTGACTTTGGCGACTGTTTTGAAGTTGCTACGAAGCGTGAAAAGTATCCCGAGAGAGTGCCTTTCCGACTGACCCGTATGTTGACATATGCCATGGAGGTCAGCAACATTGAAGGAAGCTTCAGAATCACATGTGAACACGTAATGAGGGTCTTGCGAGACAACAAGGAGAGCGTAATGGCTGTATTGGAAGCGGTAAGTTGATACTCACAAGGCCTTGACAAGTAGTTGCAAAACTAATTCGCTGTTTCATAGTTCATCCATGACCCTCTCCTCACTTGGAGACTCACTAATGCTGCTTCTCCGGCTGGGCCTAACTTCCGCTCCGAACGCGAGGTGGCCCTTGCAGGCCCCCACGCAATGCGAGCGCGACGACAGTCCATCCTGGATGCCGATGTTGCACCATCTGAGCTTATGGCAAATGTCGAATCTGCAGCACCTCCCATGGCTAGGAACAGGGCCCGCACAAACAGCTCAACGATACCAGAAGGTGCCCAGGCCAACGGCGCGGAAGAGAGAGAGAGCCAAAACGCTAGAGCGATTGAAGTGCTCGACCGCGTTTCACAGAAGCTTACTGGACGCGATTTCAAGCCTAACGAGGAGCTAGATATCATTAACCAAGTGAACAAGCTCATCATCGAAGCTACGAAATTGGAGAATCTGTGTCAGCACTATATCGGATGGTGCAGTTTCTGGTAGGCGAAGAGATTAAGCATATTAGGCGGGCCTTGGGGAAATAGCGGAAATAGACAGCAAGCGGATGTAGGAGTGGGCATGTCTTGCAGGTGATTAGCAGCGCTTCAGCATCAGAACCAGGAAGGGTTTGAATTCGGATATTTTGGCAGCGGGATCAGCACAGGGGCACACAGATTGTGTCCCCTCCTCTTCTTTCTTGCTTGACCCCTGATGGGAGTTTGGAAGGGAGGACAATGCTTTTGGCTATGGCAGTTGTTTGCGCGCCGGCCTGGGGTTATAATTGTAATCGTCATGACGAGCGAGCAGGTTTATTATTTTGTTTTAATGATGCATGAATTTTTGAATCTTGGTTCACTTCTTTTTTTTTTGTGTTTCGTTTTTCGCGTATCCATCGTGTCTCGTAGTGGGTGCTCGACTCCCGTATATCTCGTACAGAAATAGCATTTCAGTTTTGACCACCTTTCAGGTTTCAATCTGGTAGACATATAACACGAGACATGCTACGTCCATAGAGAGAGTAATTTGAATCAAATTTCGTATCGGTAATTTGGGTAGTTTGACTAATACACGCCGCTTCTAGCTAGACGTTCTCACGCTGCTAAGCTACTGGGTAAGTAAGCACGATTATATACACAAGTCAGCAGCAACAAAGGAAAAGTCATATTTCATATTTTCTCACACATTCCTTCGGATAAGCGCGGAATTAAATCCGTCTGAAGTGTGTCAGACTCTTTGTCATTGTATGTCACTTTCTCCTACTTGTAATCAGAGCACTGAGTTTCCCTCTCTTTTGTCTTGGCTGCGAAGGGGTTTCATATTATGAGGATTGGCATATGCTTTGGTGAGATTTCTCCACTTGCTGGATTGCCTTTTCTGTATTGCTTACGTCCTTTTAATGTGTTGTTTTGGTTTAGTAGTGTGAGGATGACAGATTGGGCTGGTATGTTGGAAGAGTGGAGAGTGGGAGGGTAATACTGGCTTTACTTTTGAAGGTTTTTTTTTCCTTCCTTTCCTCCATCCCGCGGCAGATATTTGGTAAGATGAGATGGAGACGAAAGAGAAGAAAAAAAAGACGGGAAAAATTAGTGTAAGCGCGAGCGGGATCTGATTTTGTTGGGATATGAGAGAGTGTAAAGGCGCGCCCACCCTCTTGGGTTTCGATGGAGTCGAACTTGTGGGTTACGGGATGAAGATTTTTTGGGTTCGGTAGTTGGTTTGAGAGGGAATTTCGAAGAATAGAGGTGGCTTCTTTGTTCTGTGAGAGGAGGGAAAGGTATGGAAGGTTTGATGTAGGTTGAGATTGGAGTTTGGCTCTTTGTTACTCGACAACTATTGTCTTTAAGAGATTTGTCAATGGCCGCTGATGAAGAGAAGGATATTCAGCGGAAGCAAGAAGTTTCGTAGTGTGTTTATAGACCGGTAGATACATGACAATCGCAGTGTAACTCAAAGTTTAGGTGCGGCATGTCTTGACAAAGCGACGTCTTACATCAGACGGCACTGGTGACGCTCTGCCGTGGTGCCATGAATCATTACCACATTTGACTTTACAACAGATACAAACATTGAAAAGAAGAGCAGATAATGTCGCTAGAAAAATTCTGGAAAAAAGACGCAGCCGGGACAAAGTCTACGATTGTTGATCGCCCCGCCGCTTCGAAAAGGGGGTTAGTAGCACCTTCAACGTATCACACTCATCCGTAGCACCGGATGAGCCAATAGAGAAGCAACAGCGACTCATTTCATCTTATTTAGTGGCTAAAGCTCGTTTTGAATTATTTGTTGGATCGCCGGCTTACAGATACTGTGCGGGACGGGATGTTGATGTGATGAGGCGCCGAAACTTACCGACTGTTCAAAGTACGATAACGCACGCATTTGAGAAGATTTTCAACAGCGTCGAGCTGTGATTTATCAGTGATGCAAGGAAGAAAACAACAAAATGGTCTGGAAGTCGGGCTGCGCGGGGACCCGCCCCTGTGCATTTCAGCTTTGGCTGGGAACCAAGGAGATTCCATGCCAGGGGGGGATGATGTGGGCATACACGCACATTGGGCATAAACATATCATTTACCTCGGATAAGGGGATAGAAAATCGGTTTAGTACTGGTACTGCTGACTATATGGTAGTTTGTGTGCGGCACAAAGCCCGCGAAGACTAAAACTAGGAACGATAATACAAGGATAGTTACAAAAAAAAGGTATCGACAATTTAGAAGAAAAGCCCTCCGTGTATCCGGGGTCAGCATTACGTTTGATTCCCGCACCCTAGCTGGAACAAGGCATCTCTCACTCGTATATCTGCCACGCCTATCCAATCACACCTCCCCTGAACATCATATGACGGCGCACTATGTTGCCCTTTTGGGATTCCTTGCGGTAAACACCATGATCCTGCCGATGATCTGAATGTCCACCTCGCCAAAGTTCCGCCGTAAGCCCTCCTCGAACACGGCTCTGCTGTCCTTCCAGTTGTCGAATATGCCCTTGTCGTTGTAGATCGTCATGAGTCGTCTCGCGAGCCAGTTCATCGGCCTCTCCTCTCCCAAGATGGTTGTTCCTACTAGAACGCCGTTCTCGGCAACGTAGTCCTTTAACAAGTCGAAGACCTTGTTCTTCCTCTCTGGCGGCCCGGCAATGCAGTGTAGCAAGTAGAAGATGCTCACGGAGTCGAATGTTGCGCCTGCCGGCAGCGGCAGCGGTTCGGTCGCATCGGCCACGACGGTGTGTACTTTGATGCTCTTCTGTGCTGTAGTGATGCGAGAAGCCGCCAAGTTCAGCGTGTTGGGGTTCAGATCGACGAGTGTAATCTCTTTGCAAGAGGTTTGTGTCCTGACGGCATTGGCAGGAAAGTAACCCGTGCCAACGCCAACATCAAGATGTTTGGTTCCTAGAGCAGATTTGAAAAGGGGTAGTTGTACTTTTTCTGTCGAGCACTTCCACGCGTAGTTGTTTGATATGCTGAGAACTACCAAGTCGTATAGTCGTAGCAGGAAGGGGGTGTAAGTTGATGATCCAGCATTCTGCGCTGGTAACTCTGCTTCACCCATATTCGCGGAGACTATATAGAAGATGGAGAAAAGAAGATGATGGAAGCTTCACAACCGAATAGCAGCAGACGATACCAGAAGCTCACCACTCTGGAGGAATAGATAAATAACTAGAAAATGAATGAATGTAACGAAGTGAAGAGGGAAGAAACGACACTCTTATGGATTACGTTGGCCTGGGGTAAACGACTACAAGCTTCCAACATAAGAGTCTGTGCTTCCAAATGTGATTGAAAAAAAAAAACTCCCCGAGGCCCATCAAAAAGCGACACGGGGCCGCGGGTCCTGTGGTTGCTTAAGAAGGAAAGTTGCGAGAAGCCAAAAACTACACGGTAGACTGATGCTATCAACCAAAATAGCCTACTAATATATCGGCCCCAGCGAACCAGAGATGGCCGGATGTGGGCTGCTCGTACAGTACGGGACTTGATTTGAATCAACTCTCTTGCTCTTCCTATTTTGGCGGCACCTTTGTCAACCGGATCAACAACGGGCATCTCGGATGCCGGACGCTAACATCGTTGATATAAATCCACCTGTCATAGTCTGATGCTCGTGCTTGTGAGTGTGAGAAAGGCAAAGATGGCGTCCTCGTCCTGACCGACCACCCATGTCTTCTCGAGGACGCTTTGATCCTCGCCAGCTTTGGCCAGCTTTAACTGCTAATCACCGACGTCGCACTTCAAACGGAGCCGAGGATGCTAGTTACCCGCGACCAGGCTCGAGAACCGCAAGGTGACCCAATCAGGTAGGATTCTGCGCGACACGCGGAATCTTGCATCAACCTCAATGCGGTGAAGTCTCAGCCCTGGGGCTTCCAGACGCCTCCGGGCACTAGGACTCAAATAGCCTGGCACTAGACACGAGGTCGAAGAAAGGATCCATAGACGGGCCCCGCCAAGCTTTGGGACAGCTTCAGCTTTGCGCCGCGCGCGCAGCCATTGACCAGTCCGCTTGTTCCTGGGCGTCACCGGTGCTTGAAACCTTTTGTTCGTCCCCCTTTCGTCCGTCTTGTTGATGTCTTCTGCCGCGGAACTCTGACCTGACCTGACCACGCCTCTGCCTCTGCTTCTGCCTCTGCCTCTGCTTCTGCCTCTGCCTCTGTTGATGGTGTCGTGGCGGATCGGAAACATCATCGAAACAATGTGGCGATATTCCGTGTGAATCAATATTCCGTGTCACCTATCAGACAGAGTTGGAGCCCACCATCTGACATACAGCGCCAGCCAGCCTCCTTGGTCTGGAAAAAGTCCAATCCTCGGCGCCCAACTAATACTGTAGATGGCGCGCAGTGGGTCGTAGAGCTCGTACGAGTAGTCGGCCTCGCATGAATTTCGTCCAATAGGGCATCAAGTGAATAAATGACTTGGCAGCCAAAACCGATGTGTCGTCTGCAAAGGATATCCCTCTTTGAGTTTTCCATCAGCAATTGTCACATTTTGGCTCGGCGCGGTGATGCAGGTGCTACTAGTATCATTAAAGACAAAGAGTCATCCTCCTCGTCGTCATCATCATCATTTCGATTATCATTGACCTTTGGTGTAAACGTTTTCTTCTAATTCCGTACTCCGAAATGGCTGTCGCCCGCTCGCAGACGAGGGTCGTCGCAACCGCTCCATGCTTTACAGTGTCTGGGCCGTGTGTTGTCGTTCTACAATGCCCCAGGGTGTGCCGCTTTACAGTTCATCCTTTTCATGCGATTTCTTGACAGTTTCGTCCTCGCAGGCTGCTGGCGTTCCGACTTCCAGCTTGTAGACACACTTCTCGGCCTCGCTAACCCGCCAGATCTCTTCCGTTTCCGCGCATCCGAGCCAGACGTCGGTTCGTCTCTGAGGGCCGTTCCAGCACGTCTGACCGTTCTCGTATCGCATCACCATCCTGGGACCGCTGCCCAGGCTCTTACCGTCCACCCTGTCTTCCTCATCGGCAATTGCAATATCGATTCGCGCATAGTTGCCCATGTTGGAGGAGGCATGTCCCTTCTTGGACTTTTGGAGAGTCTTGTCGAGCCAACAGAGCTCGTACGTATACTCACCAGCATCAATCTCAGCACACTTGCCCTGGATGGCGCGGAAAATGTCAGACGGCCCAAAATCCTTCTGGAGATCCGACCTCTCTTGCTCAAGCTCCCTAGTCTTGTGACTGAGCTCCTGCGCGGCTCCTTCGGCCGCCTCCCGAGCAGCCTTGACAGCACTCGATTCTGAACCATCGGCAGCCGGATCCGCCATCATGCCATTGGAAATCAGCCATTTACGAACAATCCTGATTTTGTCGTGAAGCACATCGCGGATGAAGGGAGGGATGTAAGCATCGAAATCGTAGACTAAAAAAGAGAACTCAAAGTCAGCATCCCAACAAAAATAAGTTTAAAAATAAAGAGACAATGACGATAAGCTGATAGTGCTTACGAATGTCCGTGTCATCTTGATGCTCTTCGAATGCTTTCCAGTTCACTCCGTTGGTCTCATCGTCCTCTTTGAGGATCTCGTTGATATCGGTTTCGAGGAACTCGGACTGGTCAGCGGAGGCTTCGCGGGCTGTCCAGTCTTCAAAAGACTTGACTGCAGCATTGACTACCTCATCCTTGGAGTTGGGGTCATGGTCTTGCTTGAGCTGCGCGAGAATGGCTTCGAGCTCGTTCTTCTTGCCGCGCATGATTTCGCGGTCCTCCGTGACCAGTCTGAGAGCCTCCCGCAACTCTTCAACTCTGTCCTTGGCGAGACCAAGGAGGACACCGAGTTTACCGCCGGCACCGGCTTTACGTCGCACAATCTTACCTGCTTCTTCGTTTTGGACTCGAGCATACTCGCGCTCCAATTCTTCCTTCTTGACCTCGAGATCCTTGACGTCCTTCTCCAGAGCGGTGACGCGAGCCTCGGCTTGTTGACGAAGTTCCGATGCTTGCTTGATCATTTCTTGCTTCTTGACGATGGCCTTTGCATGGGCCTTCTTTCTCTCTTCTGCCAGTCTCCGGTACTCCTTGCCTATCGCCGCACAGCGGTTCTCGCACTTGACACCGTTGGCACTGCCATGCTCGTCTGATCCATCGCAGCAGACATCGTAGTCGCAGATGCCATCGTTGACGAATGTAAATGGAATGTAGCCTCCGATGTGCCCCTTGTTGTTGCACCAGAATCCGGGCAGGGTGCGAGTGGTGTTTGTAGTTCCAGAAGGGCTGCCATAGAGGGGCTGCTCGGGAGAGAGAGGGTCGATGAAGGCACACGCAGCAGTGCCAGGCTCGTCTGAGCCGTCTGGACAGTCGCAAGTGTTGTCATTTACACGATCAATGCTGATGACGATGGAGGGGTTGGCGATGCAGGCAAACTCCTTGCTCTGGTAGTGGGAGATGACTATAAAACAGCGTTTGAATCAGCAATTGGACATTAATTGGACATCAATTGGACCCCAATTGGCCCTTGCAAGAGGCCACGGAGCAGCCCGAGCTGAGCTGGCCGCTTCTTCTTCTTCACACCGGCACTCCGTTTGTAAGGCTCCCTGGCTTAGCAGCACAACAGCAACTAATTAGTTGACTTACACTCTGGTCCAACTCCGCGCGGCACGCTGCCAGCAGCAGCCACTGTAAGAGAGCACACGACGCTCAGCAGCGCCAAACTCTTTGGGTGCTGCATCGCGGGCAAAATTGCAAAGGGGGTTGATGTTGAACTTGACACAAAAGGTGGCTTGTAGCGCCCAAGCTGTCTCCAAGTAGACAAAGTGGCAGCTCCCTCCCCACTCAATGCCTTGGTGGAGTCTCTCCTTAAGCTCCTCCGGCAAAGCTCCGGCACAGCAACCCCCCGATAAGATGTCCCACATCGCGGGGTTCCAGGGGAGATGCGACTTTGATAGGTACCCCTCCAAGAAAAAAAGTTTCCCGTCGACTAATACAATACCATGGTTTGACAGCTCAGCCGCAAAACTTACCGTCACTCTTAATCCCACATACATTCTCTTTTCCCCTTCGTCTGATGGCTCCGGCTCCCGATGCTGCGGCTCTGGAGAGCCTCGAGACTCTCGTCAAGACCGCAGGAGCTCTTCTGAAGCAGCTCCAAGACGTGCTAGGTGAAATCCGAAACAACCCAGATGCCGACTCAACACCAGCGACTTCATCAGCATCAACAACGCCTCTCGATGCCCTCGCCCTGGCCCGTGACTCTGCCACTCTGATCAAAGCTCATGCCACCAAAGTCTCGCTGCTTATCATCAACAAGCCCTTCACTCCGAGCGCAATCTCGTCCGTAGTCCGCGAGCTCGTCACCGGTCCTATACCCGGTCTTGCGGCTTCCGTCCAGGCTTGCGATTCAAACGGATACACTCTGGTATTCCGGCGCGAGCTGGCATGGAGGTGTCAGCGCGTACTTTCTGAACTGGCCGAGCTTTTACAGAAGATTCCCAAGGATGGGAAAGTCTTGACAAAGGAAAACGAAGGGTTTGGGGCTTCTGGGAAAGGCAGCATTGCGTCGACTGGTGTCCTCTGGGCTTCCTGCGACAAGGTCACCAGTCTGGCTAATGGCGGTGTCAGCGGCTTCTTTGTGGAAAAGATGAACGAGTGGAAAGACACTCTCAACGACATTATGGAAGAGATGAAGGAATGGGGCGACGAGGAACCTGATGAAGACGACGAAGACGACGACGACGACCAAGATGATGT
Organism: Trichoderma atrobrunneum; assembly: GCA_003439915.1. Classification (NCBI taxonomy): domain Eukaryota; kingdom Fungi; phylum Ascomycota; class Sordariomycetes; order Hypocreales; family Hypocreaceae; genus Trichoderma; species Trichoderma atrobrunneum. Next base: position 43,012 of record PNRQ01000140.1, on the reverse strand, counting down.
TGATGATCTTGCAGACCAAGTCGGGTCCACCCACATATCTACCCAAAACATTCTCGACGACCTTATGAACTCACATCGAAGCATCCCTGCCTCCGACCCAGACGGCATCCGGCCCCGTCTCGAATCGTCACTCCGCCGCCTGCGCCTCGTCATCCTCCTATACCAAGCCATCACCAAGCGCCGCATGAAGAAACTTCCCTCCCTGCCGCAGAGCAGCGCTGGCGACAAAGTTCCGCGCCGATTAGATGAGCTTGCTGCTCTGCTGCAGAAGCTCCCTGATAGTTTTGGGGATTTGGCGTGTGCCTTTTATGAGCTGCGGCCGAGGGAGATTGATGATGCCATGGATCAGTGCTTCCTCGATGCGTTTGCCGTGAGCGAGTTGCTGAGTGAGAGCTGGGACGGCTCAAGGGACGAGTTTACGGAGTGGACAGACAAGTTTCAGAAGGAGATTAAAAAAGCATAGCATCATAAAAACGAATGAGAATTTTCATCAGCCACCACTACCCATCATCACCAATGCTGTTGATCCATTCCTCCCAAGGCCATGTCCCTTCACCTACGCATTTTGTATCTTCCTGTTCCTCATTTCCCCCTAATAGTTCTTTCCCACAGCCTGCCAGGCAAATCCATCAAACCAACCAACCAATCCACCCATATCCAAGTCTCCCACCTCCCCAAGAGCGGAATACTTCCCACAATGTCAGTAACATGATACTTTGAAGCCATATCCAACTAACTCTGACACCACAAAAAGACTACTGAAAAGCGAATTCAACAAAGCCCATTGTATGCTTGGCCTTAGCTTCTTTATATATCTTTGAATCTCTAGCAAACACGTCAAATACCCTAATAAAAACAAATACAATGCGCCACCTCCCACTCGCTTCAAAACGCCATGTCTCGTATTTCCTGGCCTTTCCAAAAGCGGCAATAACTTCGCGCAGTAAAGACAAAACGAAAACCGATCGTAACATGTATATCTGAAATAGGTAGCAGCTTGTGCTTGATGACGTTGACACTTACGACTCAACAATGGGACATGCAGAGACGCCGATTTTGGTTCAGAGGGAGATTTCATCAAACAACAGTAATGAGGGAAGAAAGAAAAGAGACGGTCATCTTGTGTTTTTAGTCTATTCATTGCATAATGTTCAACAATCGCTGAGTACATACATCCGCTTTACATACTTGTCACATATACTACACGTCAAATGGTTCAAACTGCGGGCTCCCTGTATCGTTGCCGTCCTGGTCCACCCTTTACTCCATGAAAGAAAGAGAAAAAAGAAGAGAAATGAATGAGAAGTCGCCCCTGCTGCAACAAGCCTAACCTCGTCCTGTGTCATCATAATCGTCACGCTAATCGGCATCGCGGCCATCTCTCTCCGTTCTTCAATGCAAAGCCTGAGTAGTTGAATGATGCTCGGACACATGAGCTCCTAGGCGCTTATCCTCTGGTCCACCATCTTCAACGATTGGGGTCTCCGGAGTAATTGTCAACTCTGGCGTGTCGAGAAAAGGCGGTGCGTCTCGTGAGGCCTCTCTGGTACTAAAAACCGTGTCGTTGCTCATGCCCGATGTCTCGATTTTTAGAGCTCTCTCTACATGCTCAACATTGCCCTCATCCTCCTTCTCCTCTTCTGGGACCTGAGAAAGCGGACGGGCTGAGCCGTCACTCAGCTCCGCTTGCTGTGTCGAGGATCCATCCTCAAGGTTGACTCCGACAATCTCAGCTAGGCTGCTAAAGTTAAACATGGGCTCGCTTTCTGTCTCGCCGTCGCCGCTGTCACTGCGGTTGCCCATGCTGCGTCTTTTGGCTGCATCCGAGTTACCAAGGCCCTGCTCATTGAGGCTGCCTGATGGGCTGTCTCCCACCGACGAGCCGAGCGAGGATGCGTTGCTCATCTGCCGCAAATGGGATCCTCCACGGCTGGGCGGGGTAGGAATAGGTAGTGACCCCGTGGAGGTCGTTTCTGTTGCACCTGGCTGGGGCTCGCGTTCAACCCCTTTACCCTTGTCGCCGAGGCTCTCCGCTTTAGTCTCTTGATTCGGAGATTCCACTGCTCTACTCGACTGTGAGGCCGATGGTGAATTCGACTGCAGAGTGAGCTCAAGTCGCAAGTTGCTGGCTGCACTATTTCCTCGCTTGCGACCAAGGCCCAAGGAAAGACTGCTTCCACTTGCTCCGCTGATGCCGCCCGCATAAGGATCCTTGGCTGCCTTTTTAAGAGCTTTACGCTCCGCCTTTTCACGTTCCTTTTCACGCTTCTTGGCGTCCTTCTGGAGAGCCTTCTCGACCTTGCGTTTCCGCTCCTCCTCTGCTGCGAGTGACAGGCGAATCGCTTCCATGAACATCATTTCCTCAAGCTCCTCCATTCGAGTACGACGCGTGCCATCCGGATTCCGGCTTGAGCTTCGTTCAGTGGGCTCCTGACCTTCTGCCGTATCGGTTGCACCACCGCTGTGTCCTCCGGGAGTGGTGGTACCGCCGCTGTTCGTGCTCGTATTCCTCCGGCTAAACCTGCTCGTACGTATCCTTGGCCGAGACTCATTGCCTCCTATCAAAAAGGCTGCGGTGTGGAGAGCAGTGGCTGCAGCGGCACGGCGTGCTTGGTGAGCACGCGCGGTGGCCAGTTTCGTGGCCCAATCCGGTCGGACACGGTCAGTGGTGATGACATTGGGTGCATTGGCCGACAAGCTATGTGCCCTTCTCCGTCCTGCTACAGGAGCCGGCGCCAATGTAGAGTTGAGTGAACTCTGAGAAGACATGGCAGTGTTTGAAGCAATATTGGACGAAGAAAAGGTCAGCCCGCGTCGAAATGGAGGCGGTTCGTATGTGACGCCGAACTCGGGTTGTTGGCAATAGGGGCATGCTGAAGGCTCTGATATTAGCATTTCGGGGGGATCTTCCGCAGAGAGGCCCTCGTTCGGATCTCGCGCTTCGCCATCGGGGTGGTGCTCAGGCAGGTGGGGATCGGCTCGCTTGATCTGTACAAAGCATTCGCTACATATCGGCTGGTCACAACATCTGGTGTGGTTGAGATAAGGGGGGTATGTCAAGAAACAAATGGGACATTCAGAGGCATCCTTGTAAAGGAAAACCTCAATCGGCTGGCCATTGACAAATGGGTCATGGGGAAGGTTGATCTCCTTGGGTGTCAAGTCAGTCGAAGACGTATTCCGAGAGCCCACACTCAAGGCCGCCGCCAATGCTCTCGCCCTTGGCTTTATAGATCCCCTTGAGGGACCGGCCGTCGATGGGGAGGGCAACGCGGAGCCACTTCCTGACCCGCTACGATCTGAAGCAGTTGAGAGAGTCCTAGGTCCCATCTCCACCGTCAAGCTGCTTAGATTCTGAGTAGGCAGAGAGTCAGGCGGCGGCGGCAGGCGAGGTATCAAATCAGGATCAGGAGGCGCATCGGCCGCGGGGATAGGTAGGCCACGGGCGGCCGCAATAAGCTGGTGTTCAGCCCAGTTATCAGACCAATCATTGAGGCCACGCCAAAAGGGGGCCATTTTTCGCTCAATCTAGGTGATTCAAAGTTAGAAAGGCCAATAACAATGCTCGGCTTGAAGAGCAACAACGCACCTGCAGCTGTCTGACAACAGTCTTGTTGAAATCCTCAGTCCCAACATAGGTTCCCATGGTGACGAGATAACCTCCGTCAACGTGTTCCTCTCGTATACTCCGTTCGCGGTCTTGAGCTCTTTGGATTCGCTCACGTTCAAGCTTCCGTGCTTCTCGCTCTTGCTTTGTCTCGCGATGTTCGAACGGGGCATCTGGGCGATCTCTACTTCGGGACCCAGAGGCCGCTCCTAGACTAAGAAAGCCTCGCTCCGATCTCATTAGCTGGAGACGTGGATCGCCCAAGACACCACGAGAGGAATCTCCCATGTCGAACCGCCGCCCCCGGCCATCCTCGGGATAATCGGAGCGAGATTCCTTTGTGTTTGTATTGCCCATTGTGGAAATGCAAAAGATGCGCAACGAAATGGAGAAGAAATCCGGAAGAAGAGAAGATGGAAAGAGAATCAAACGATAATGAACGAGGGGAGTACGATGCTTAGAAAGTAGTCAAGCAAGGATCGGCGGGTTGGTTGAGATATGAGTTGGTCCTACGATTATCTCAACAGGGGACTCGCAAGTCGTCTATCCAGATCTAATGCGCCGATTATCGAGAGCCGGCGCAGAGATGCTCCAGGGTCATGCGTCTAATAGAGGGCGCACGCGTGAGAGGAGCTAAGAGACGAATGCCTCGCTTTCCTTGCGATCCGCCACAGGAACTGGCGACTCAACAGGAACTGCTTCAAACTGCTGTAGGAAGCAGGTGTTGCATAGTGGTGTCTGCGATCGACGCCTCTGACGGGCAGCCAGTTGCTTCGTGTGGCAGAAATACCGAGCGCTTTATTTGTCGGGCGACTCGAAGAGGGCGGGTGGCAAAGGAGGAGCTTCGCACGTCAAATAGACTTGCCCCAAGCAAGCAGCAGCTTCGATCTGGACCGCCTTAGTGGCCGGATATTGGCTTGGCGAACGCAGGCCGGAAGAGAAGCGAAAAGCGCAGACGCAAAGGGCTGAGAAAGAGGCCGTGGATGAGGCGGTCGGGATGCGACGCGATGCAATGCGAATGCAAGTTCGTGATAGTTGCGTGCCCGGGAAATGCGAGGTTGGTCTGGATTATGGATGTTGAAAGCGGGACAACGATAACGGTCAGCGTGGGCAGAATCACCTCCCCCACCTTGTAACGATGCAAATATGGGGAGCTGTCCACAAGTACCCCAGCCAGGGGAGGTACAAATCCGGGCGGTTGAGCCTGTGGGTGGCCGCCACAGCGTTCCAGAGCGTATTCCGTGGCCGCTTGTTGGGCTGGGCTACAGCGGGTGCAGCGCCGAACGGCGGCCTAGAGTCCGCTGAAACGGGGCCTATAGCAGCATCCAATCCATCCATGGATTGGATTCAGTCCCAGATTCAATCCTTTCAGCCTTAACCAACGTCTACAAAGCAAATCTGGAGGCAAAAACAAGGCCGTGAGCTGGCTCTAGCCCACCTTGGATTGATCATGGCTTTCTATACGCATTGCTTCCGTCAGATACGATGCGCCTGATTGCGCCTCTCCCATGCTCACCGCAGCTGGTTTGCTTCCTACTGGATTCTCCCAGCGGCCATCTCCAATTACCCGGTCAGCATCCAAAAGTATCTCGCTGCCACCAGGTACTTTCGGGACAGCCGGACTCAAGTCCACTCGTACGCGTAGGTGCTAAGCCCAGGACATGTGCCCTGCTAAGAGTGGTACTAAGGCAGTCCATAGAATCAAGCTTCGAGGTTCGTTTGTTTGCTTCATTTCCCGGATCTGGGATGATGGGCTTGATATTATAATCATTGGGCTGCTTATTGCTTACCTCGAGATTTGATTAGAATGCAGTCGTGCGTCCTTTGTTCCATAAAGCTGCCCAAATCTCCAGGCTGTGCTCGAATGGCAGTGCAGCCGACTTTGTTCATTTGCTCGCTGGTCGAGACTTGTTTGCTTGTCTGGTACCTGAATCTTCCGAGGTTCTCAACAGCAGTACAAAGTACCTAGTACCTCCTCCACAGCAAACCCCGGAACCGGACTTTTGTCTTTGCTTCGCCAAATCCGTCCAAACCCGTTAGCCAGCAATCCTTCGAGCTTATACGTGCGCGCGCCATTACTCGTATTTTGCCAGTGTTCTTATCTTCCTCTGTTGCTTCTGCTTCTTTGAGAGCCTATGGGTGCTGTCCGTGGGTATTTGCAAGAGATGGCCCTCTACTGCACAATGATAATTTTTGTTTGGAGTCGGCCTCATTATGAGATCATTGATCGGCACTCCGGCGAATCAACGTCATCAAAACACATGTGAAATGTGCTGCTTGGCTCCGATCCCGCTGTTGGAACCATTTAGCCGGCAGCAACAAAATTGAACTTAGCTTTAGATTCATGCTGGCCTGCAAGGGCGAAACAATTATTATGGATTGTAAAATTCCAAGGCGAGTTCTATATGCTAAGCTAACTCGATAAATTCTTTGTGTAGAGCAATAATGTCCGGGGGTATCTTTGACCAACGCAATGCCATGCAATATATGATACAGCAGCTCTCAACCATCTAATATATGCCATGATTCCATCACCAGTCTACTTTCTAGGCGCCCATGCCTGCAGCCAATCCCTCATCTTATCTAAATTGGCCTTTTCGTATTCAGCAGCGGCAACACACCACTCAAGCTCCCAAGCCTTTTCGACCGCCACCAGCTCTGCCAGTTTGCGGCCTGTCTGGCTTGCTTCGTCAACGCAAAAGTAGCATGGCTGTGAGGCGTCGAGTGCTCCTGGAAGGAACGGCTTGACGAGAGGAAGTGCCGCTGCAGCGGATGATCCCTTGGCTTCGAGGCCAGTGTTTGATCGTCCAGTCTTGCACCACTCATTTGCGCAATGTGATTTCCCGCACCCTGCCATCAGCTGGCTGAGATACCTTCTCTCGATTCTTCGTCGTAGAGCTTTACCATCAGGGTCATGCATGCTAACGTACAAGGGCCCAAAACATAATGAGCAGAGGCCGATGTCGTTGCCTGGGGTTTTGACTTGAGAGCCCGGCGTGCCGATCTGCCCCTTCGAACCAACACCGTATAGTGTTCTTCCGCAGTTGACATTCCGGCAAATTGAAGGCTTCGATCGGCTCACTTTGTCGAGTTCGTGGTGCTTTAGGTGAGTCTCCATGTCTCGGAGACGAATTATTTTGTCACACAGATGGCACTCCGTAGTACGGGCCCCATCTGCCAGTTCATGAGCTGTCATTCCCGAGAGGACAACCTCGGGTGACGGGTTAAAAGGGTCGCCTTCTTGAGGAACTTCGAGATGGCAAAAACGGCAAAGGATAATCTTGCCCGGGCAAACGCTTGTGCGGTGGCGTGCTAGGTCTGAGAGTGAATTGGTTGAAAAATCACAAGCCGGACAATTGCGGTCAGTGTGAAATACGTGGTCGTGTTTAGCTTTGCTAAAGGTCGAATCCCCATGAGCCTCGTCGTGGCTGCAGTGCCAGTGGGCGTCGTATTCGGGCGAGCCCTTTTTGAAGACCGACTTGCAGATAGGGCAGAGAATATTGTTCCTCAGACAAAAGTTTTGGTGTAGAACCATGGTCCGCTTTGGAACCCATTGTAAGCAGTTTGAACACTGTTCCTCATCTGCGGAATGTTCCTGGTCGAGCTCCATGGGTTCATCGGTAGATTTTTCTTTCAGAGAAGCGGTCTTGGCTCGAATAGTGTAAGTGTAGGGGGTTGTGTTGGTTGAAGTCGCATCAGAGTCGGCATCCTGGTAGGCATGAACCGATATAAGGAGGCTCTCAGCATCTTCAAGCTCGATATTGGTCGGTGATATCGTGATGGACTTTATACCATGCTGAGCCGGTGAGAAGTCCCCAAAAACATGGGTTGAGTCTCGTGGCAACGCCCTCTGTTGGCGCGATTTCGGTGTAACAAATAAATCCAAACCATCCGCATCAGAGATCCCGCTTAGAGAGATGACCAGGTCCTGTGACCGATCCCATGACGGAAGCGTATAATCAACGTATTGACCAGGCACTACTTGCCCTTCTGTGTCTTTCCAGATGCTCAACTCGCCGCCCTTGGAACTACCACCGGAAGTGCCCGACTGCCCTTTTGCAATGATCTGGCGCATTGTCTCTCGGGCTTGCTCTTCGTTCAGAGCTTCGATATCAACCTCTAAATCTGTATCGATAACGCAGATGCCATCACCATCCGGCGCAAATTTATCCACCAAGAGCTTGAAAGTTTCTCCTTGCGAGCCTTGAACGGGAATGACCGTGTTCTTTGTCAATGTTGTAAAGTTTTGCCGAAGCTGGCGTTCTAGCAAAGGCTTCCAATCGTCGGGATCATACCCAGCTTCGAGAGGTCGTAGCCGTACATATGTTCCTTTTTGAAGCTCTACAGCATGTACAGTTATCCGACTGCTTTGTGGGGTAGCATTTTTGCTCTCCAAGTTCTCAGGATTCTCGATATCTATGACATCGGGGGTCGCTGGCACGTAATCATCGGTGCCGATGGCCAAAGCCTCGAGGAGTAACGAACTCAATCCAATGGTCCCCTCTGGCGCAGAAAATTCTCTGATGCCTGCATACACAACATTGTGGTTCTTTGGGTTGACAAGACGGAAAATAAGGGGATTTGGAAGCTGCTGCGTCTCTTGCTCGTACGACTGGTTACTCAGATAGCTAGAACCGAAGTAGCCGTTGCTACCATTGGACGATGTCGTTGCTGCTCGGGCAGATGAAGCCGAGAGCAGCTGCTGGAGGGCCGAAGGAGGGAGGATAATCTTGTCTCCCGGCAGCTTGCTGCAGATTGGATCGGAGGGAGGGAGTATGGCGAATGAGTCTGACCACCGAAGAGAGACGGGTTCGTCCATGCTAGTTGAATATTATTATGCTACGCCTAGACGCAGCTCTTTGTTATAGGAGATGATGGTGGGGAGAGTTTCCAATCAAAGGAAAGGGACGCAGCCAGAAAGCCACAGTTGCACGGAGGTTGATCAAAACAAATACAGAAAGCTTCCATTTCTCAGTTGCCGCAATATCAAAGAGTAAAAATAAATGTCTGGATTACCTACGCCATTGCGAAGGCGACAGCTGGAAGACGCGGCAGAAACGTCTAGAGGGGCAATTGCGATAAGTCAGCATTTCCGTGCAATTCTACGAAGCACGGAGCTTTGGTGTTCTGCAATATGATGTAAGCGCACGTGCAGAATCACGTGCATTCTGTATCTTCACCGTGACTGCCAAGTGGTCACTCTCAAGAGCAATACAATCCGTCAAGCATCATTCGATGACCATTCAAAATACCATTTCAGTACTACAGACACGACCAAAAGGAGTTCTCACAACAGATGCAACTCGAGGTGCCGTTGAGTCTTGTCCGTTGCTTACTAACAGCAATGAAATGAGGAGATCCATGTTCAAGGTGTCAGCCAAGCTGCCCCGCAAAATGAAGCTGCCGCCGTGCGACCAAAACTCTCCCCCACGCCGAGAGATCTTGCTCATCAGTTCGGATGCTGGACGGCAGAGCTCCGCCGTTCCGGTGCATGCAGACCCTTGAGATGAAACGAAAGTGGCAGCAAAGAGGGGGCTGGACACGCTCGTGGGCGGAGCTGTCATAGCACACGGACAGTCAGCCAGCAAAGAGAATAGCTTTCAAAGGAACTACGATTGCAACTTTCCAGTTGTCCAAACACATGGGACATGTCAACAGTACCTTTTCTTTGTTCTTCTGAAGAGACCCCGCACCACACACTGCAAGTTTCTGGCCGCAGTGCTCGTGCAGCTCTTGATTGTCTTCTTCCATGGACAGGGGGGAGGATTTGGGATTTTGTGGGGTAACGGCGGTTGGGTGGTGAGAGCTCATCCGTCGAAGCTTGAGAGTGTGAATCGTTGCCTCTTCTGATTCGTCTTCCAAGATCCAGCCAGATTATGCCACCTCGCGCATGGTGGGAGCTCCCAAAAATGACGAATCTCTAGGGACGTTACATACCTACCGAGAGTGCTACATAAACGCATTACGTCTTGGTCGCCCATTCGCCACACACAGTCCCTCCATCTCAGCCGATGATCCATATCCGCAAGGAATTTACTAATTTCTTTATTCTTTCACCAGATGGAGGTTGCTTCGGTCCTTCGGCGCTTCTCCTGTTAGGCTCACCTCGCTTCGCCTGGGCCAGTTCGGTCGACAGCCGCCGCTGGCGCTGCTGAAATCCCACCACGGAGCTCAACTACAAGCTGCCGTTGGGAGAAAGGCCCCCCATCTGGCTGTACGGCGCCCCCAATCTCCCGTGCGTTGGGATTGGCCACCCATAGCCTGATAAGGTGAAGGTGTGGTCTTAGTCCAAGATTGCCCTGTCTTAGCCAAGCTAGCCATAGCCCAGGCGCCGAGAAAGTCTATACTCCATGTGGCAGTAGTTATTTCGACTGACATACAGGCGATTCTAAGCTTCGGCCACGTCTCGCTCCATGCACGAGTAAGGACCAGACCGCCCAGTCTGACTGGCGGCAGCTGTGTCTCTCTCAGCAAAGCATTTCTGCCGTGTAATCTGAGATTGTCTTACTGCTTATAAACAAGGTTGTACCAACGTATAGCACGTGTGCCCACCGTGTACAGGCGCTCTAATCGAGAGGAGGTGCTTTGTATTTGCGTATTAGGTAGTGCATCCGTTCTGGGTAACCACCAAGTGCATATATCGCTGGCCTCCCATCTGTCAAACTCCCAACTCTCATGTTATTCCCACTCTCCATCTATCCTTATTTTATCTATTTGTTGAGAAGAGCGTTGAGCGCTGGTCTCTCATTATTTTTCAGAAGACTCTTAGCTTTTCAGCCACCATCTCTTTCATCCTAGACCATAAACTTAGCTACACGGAAGCTTCCCCAATCCCTTCCCCACCTAGCATCTGCATATCATATCATCCTTCATCTCTCCTCGTGCTGGCTTCACTTAGCCGCAAGCTCACGGCTTTTCCTCGCCTGCGACGAATCTCCATCGCCCGCGAAGTCTCTCGTTCTTCAAGGTCCAGGTAGCCTGACATGAGCTTAGCTACCGTCGACGACCCAACGCGTGAAGAGCTCCAACTACTGGCGACATCGGAGACGGAGGAATTAGCCACTACCCTCTATGACACCATTCACAACTCTCTCATCTTGAGACACATTATTCCCTATTTGCCCGTGTCGAGTGTTGTGAGCCTCGCTGCTACAAGCCGAGCTTTCCGAGCCCTCATCCGAGAGACCCCAGGAGTTTTCCGCCATCTTGATTTATCTCACATCAAGGCGGTCCAGTTTGAGATTGACAAGATCGATCATGGAGGCGAGGTCTGGCGCAATGTTCAACTAGATGAAAACCTCACCGAAGATGAGTGAGTGCATGGTGGTTCCCTGCATCATGTCATGTCATACGATGCTAAGCTGACTTTTCCACAGCTTCTACTCCGGCCCGCTGAGGGGCATCTTTTCAACCCTTCGGCGACAGAGCATTCTGCAGAATGTTCAGACCCTGGTTCTTGACGGGCTCTCCGTGACTTCGGAGCTCTGCCATGAAATTATCAATGATGCCAGCTTCAATGTTCGGGTCTTGTCCATTCGTGAAGTCAAGAACCTGAACCACGGCAAGCTTCGCCAAACACTTCAGTATGCTTGTCGCCCAACCCGGCGAGCTGGCTCCCCCAGTCTCAAGGCGCTCTACGTCTTCGGCCCCAGGGACGTGTTGGCTGCTGCGCAGCAACCCGATCCATCCGGAGCGTCTATTAGTGCAGAGTGGAACCAAAAGAGCCAGATTGCTCTGGCATCCTCGCTGCAAAACCAAGGCGATGCTTGGTGGAACAAGAAGGGCCGCATCCTGCCTCGGTCTGTCAGCCAGGAGTGGGCCAACTGCATGCTCGCCTGCCAGGGGATCATAGCCTTCGATGCCGTTCTCTGCCGTGGGTCACGACACCGAAGTTCGCCGGCCTACAAGGGCGGATCGGATCTTGATAGCGCTCCCGCTGTGGCTACTCATGCTCTCCTTGGCTGTGAGAGCTGCCACGACGCCCCCGAAGGCCTCACTCTTCCAAACAGTGGTGCGGTCGCCAACTTACCGCTGCTGGCACCGCTGCCTCTCTTTTCTTCGGCCCTTAAGGCGGCGGTCAATCCCAGAGAGCCATATAGCTCTTTTGTGCCTAGATGTATGGACTGTATCCGCGAGCGATACTGCACTAGCTGCAACAAATGGTGGTGCGAATCATGCTATGTGCTTCCCGGCCAGAGTTTCGGAGGCCATTTTGAGACACAGGTCACCATTGTTGACGACGATGATGTGGTCAATGACTTTGACGAATTGGATTTCGCAACTCCGACCATGAAAAAGGTACGAAACGGTCTCTGTCATTCATGTACACTCGCTCGAGCCCAGGAAGAGAAGGGAAATCATGGTGGAAACCTAAATTCTGCGACATGACGAGCCGGGGATGGATTAGACCAGCCGATCAGGCCAGTCTCGAAGACAGACCTCTCGAATTTGTAGGCAGTGTTTGTCCCAACCCCAATCCCCTTGGTGTTGCAGCTGCAGCTGCAGAGGAGGCGGAGGCATCATCATCATCACAATGTAATGGTTCACACTGGGAGAAATGTTTTGCTAATAGTTGACTGCGTAGCCACGAGTGTCGAAGAGCTGCTGGGAATGCGGCAACAATGTGAGCATTACCCCCTGCTTCTCTCCGTGACCATATTTTCTATATTAGAGAGAGGACTAACGTAGAGGTCAAAAACTGCAGTGCGACGACTGCATCAACCTTACCCAGAGGGTGTGCAAAAAGTGCTGTGCTGGATACTGCACCACTCACAATGAAGGATGTTCGATGAACCACGTAAGTTCCCACACTAGCTTGAAAAGTGAATACACGGGATTGCTAACGCAGCAAACAACAGTGCGATTGTAAAGCTCACCCCCTTCTTGGACCTGATATAACCCGGCTATGGAGTGTGAAAGTGCTAACCAGTCATACAGGGTGTGTGTCCCGGGGTCGAGGCCTGGGCCGTCTTTGAGCAGCATGGGCCGATCTTCTCCTCTCTCTCCTCCCAATTTTTTCTAATGCCATGATATCAATGGAACCTCTCCTCTAACCTTTTGGGTACACAACTCCCAACTTATGACGGCGTATGGAGTATAATGAGCGACTCTCCTTTCATCTTTACAAGCCACATTCACCCGCATACATAGTCCGGCACCATGACCTCCCGATGACAGCGTCATGCATACAAGTCAACTAGAGGAATGCCGAGATACCGAAACTCGCCGAGAAGCATGGAACCATGAACGCATCATATCATTTGTTTTATGATTAAAGTTCAATAGACGTATCTGATTGCTCTGCATATAGCGATCTGATGGGAAATGTCGGCTGGGTGGGACGCGGTATGACGGACTTGTTCTTTTGGGTGCACCTAGCCTAGCCTTTTGAAATCGAACCAAATGACTGCTCCTCTTGCTTGCGCATCCCCTCTTCTTCGAGCAATGGTCTCATGTCCGTTCTGCTGCGTGGTAGATTGCAATGAAAACTCGTCTCTGTATAACTTGACCGTCTTGCTTGGCAGTATTATGATTCGACTTGTTCGCCGAGACAGTATTGGCATATGTTCTTGGCGAGAATTCCCACATAAATCGTTTCGATCGGAAGCTCGCTCCTGGGTGAGAACAAAAATCTGTCGGAAAGCGTTTCTAACACATTACAAGTGTGAATTGGAATGCTTGGCGTGTTTTGTGACGAGACAAGATGTTGCGCAGTAATTCTCTTGGCACTTGCACAGCTCCCGCGCTCATCCAATCATGGGAAGAAGTGTATGTCCATCCCACGCCCAGACCGCTGCATCTCACATGTAGCCTTCTGTTCTGGAGTATAAACGCCAGGCATCAAAGACACTGCGGCAGCCAAGCCAAGGCTTTCTCTCCCTTGTTCAGGATGTAAGGAGACCTGTCGCGAATCTGCAGGCTATCCATGCACTACCATGCTCTTCGTACTCTTGTTTCGTGACGGCTACTTTCTCGATGTTCGAGTGGTTTGCCATGTTGGCTGCTCCGTACCAGGTGTTGGTGATGGGGTCGGCAGGGCGAGCGACGCGAACTATGCAATCGTCGGGGACAAGCTGCACGAGCTCCTTCTGCAACCGCTGGATGAAGCCGTCGAACAAAGAGGTCCCGCCCACCACAACGATGTTGGCGAGAAGGCCCGGCCAGAGACCAATGGGGAGCTCGTGGAGGGACTGCTGGATGGCGTCTGCAAGGCCGGGCTGCCGCATGCCCACGTCTGACGGGCGGAAGATTAGCTCGGGGACGGCGAACCGTTCGTTTCGTAGCGTCAAGACGTCTTCCTCCGATTCCTTCATGGCGGCGATCTTCTTGGATTTCGTGTGCTGCGCGGGGTCATATTCGCGGAGGATACCCTTGTGCCTAGTATGGAAGTCCGGCAAAACATAATCCTTGACGATGCCGGCCCCGGACAGGTAATCCTGGCGCTTCTCTCCCCTGGTTCCTTTCCACGTGCGCTCCAGATCGGTCTTGAAGTCGGCAGAGACGTAGCACGACGCTTCCTTCATCTCGTTGACGATGTATAAATCATTGCGCATGTCGAAGTGGCGCAGGGAGATGAGTCGGGCCATGTAGTTTGTCAGAAACTTGCCGCCAATGTCGATTCTCCGGATGGCCGAGTGGAGGGGTCGTCCGCCGAGGAGAGGGGTGATTGTTGTGTGCGAGAAGCCGGAGTCGACGACCAGCATGATTTCAGCTGGCGTGTTTGCGGCTGTGAGGGCGTCTTTTGGCGTGCGGAAGAGGCTCTGCAGATCGTGATAGGCATTGAATGTTGATCCTGGGGGAGAAGAGCACATGTTAGTAAAACCCAGTTTGGTAGCTTCACTCTACTTCCTTTAATAAACGTACCAATCCCTCTGTAGTAGCTCGAGAAGCCGTATTCCTCAAAGACAATCTGGTCGCAGTTGGTCTGCAGCACAGGCAGCGTGTTCGGCTGCTCCGTGAGCATCAGCCTCGTCTCGCTAGGATCACATTTCACCTCTGCCTTGTCGCCAAACAGCTCCTGGTCCCAAATCTCCTTCTGCGCCTCCCAGTTGACCAAATAGCCCTTTTCCACCGGCCGCCGAAACTGGATCTCGCTAAAGTCCCGGCACTTTTCGAGCTCGGAGCCCACGTAAATCTTCTTGGAGCGGTCGCGCGCGATGCAGTTGGGGATCACGCGAGGCTCTGGAATCGAGCCGCCGCAGACGAGGCCGGCCTTGAGCGTCCAGGCGCCATTGTCGACGACGAGGGTGTTCTGGGGACGAGCCGGTGCTGCGGCCTTGGACTTGCGACCTCCCGCCATACGGAGGACGAGAGAGGAGAGAAAGTCGAAGCTCGCGAAAAGTCGGAACAGAGGGTTCGGGTAGTTCTGGGTTGGAAAGTTGCAAGACCTCGGATACAAATCGTTGGTTCCGAAAATTACATAATAAGCCTACCCTGAAGCTGTGTGGAGAATGAGAAAACGGGCATGCTGAATGTTCAAAGTTCAGATGAGTGATCAAAGGAAAGATTGTAGTTGGATTGCAATGACTTACTTACGTATTCTTCTTTTATTTCTCAAGGTGGGCAGTGGAAAGTGCAAAGGGTGTCGCGGCTTTGAGTAAATAAACCATCTATTGTTGCTATTTCTCGACTATACAATAAAATCAAGATACCCTCCCGTTATACCACAATTAAAACAGCACAACTATGGAGGTTTAATTGCAGAGTGCTCATGACACATGTAGCAGGGCATTAACTAAAGATACTTATAGATTCTATCCAATCTAGTAGCATCTGGCTTGGTTACTTGTACAATCTGGGAAATTGCGATACTTGCTCAACACACATATCCTATTGTATCAACTAACTACATAAGCTGCCTTCGGTGTAATGTCATAACAGCTAGCATCCAGACTAACTTCTAATGAGAGTCTGAATCTCATCTCTTACAAGCTGTCAAATCGCTGTCCTATAGATCAGAATGAAGCAATAACATCAAAAGATCCATCCCCATTGCCATGCCATAACTCTTCAAAAAATCTTTCAAAAGTTCCCAAGAAAGCTTCCACCTCCCCGTGGGGAACGATGGTACTGTCGTATCTTATATCGACGTCCAACTGGCTTTGAAGAATAGTGCACCGGAATATCATTGGCAAGCCCTCAGTTTCCTCCAACTTCAACTCTTCTTTTCCACGGCCGAATAGTCCATTGCCATCTCCGTTGATCAGAAACGCTTCATTTTCTATCATGAGCACGTTACGCAGCTCCAGAGCTGGTGCAAGCGGCAGGAGGCGAGGCAAAGGGAAGCTCTCAAACTTCATTCTCTCCACAAGTGATGTCTGCGCCTCCAATACAATATCTTTGCATGACTTGACACCGGGTAGCTCCAACCGCGTAGGGATAGTGAGGAGGGTCGGCCCTGCGACACGATCGATGCCCTTCAAGCTTGAGTTCCGTCCACCAAGGGATTCTAGGAAAAGAACAGAGCTTGGACGGTCTGCCGAGTGGCGTGAGAGTGTTGCAGCATATGCAACACGGATCACATTTGCCATGGTGACAGACTGTGCGCTCTCAGAGTTGCCGGGCTGCGCTTGTCTCGAGACGATACTTAGGGTCCGCAAGAGTCTGCCCATCTGTGGTAGGGACTTTCCCTCTGGGGATGGTAAGACGGGAAATTTCGTCCAAGAAGCCTGCAGTAGATAAGTTTTCCAAAATGCCTCTCCTTCAATCAAGTCCTTCTCTTCAGGACCTTTGAGGTAACGGTTGAATGGAGTAAACGGGGCTGGCTTGAGGCCCTGGTAGAAATCCTGGATAGTTTGCAACAGCATTGGTAGAGAATAGCCATCGTAGATAGCATGGTGGATTGTCCAGACAAACACTTTAGTTGAGTCTGCTTGATGAAGGACAGCGAAACGGGTCAATGGTGCACCAATACGCATGGGAGTTGCGAGATCCCGGCTTAGATACTCTTCCAAGGTATCACTGGCATCGATGACTTGAACTGGATGAAACTTGGTGATGGCCTGAAAAAGCTTCCTGTCTCCAGAGGCGACAGCCCTTGCTCGCAAAAGATCCGTAGCCTCTACGACGGAACTGACGGCTGACTTGAATCGTACAAGGTCCACGTCTCTGGGGAGTTGAAAGTGGTATTGGTCAATCCATGCGTCTGGCTTCACCAAAGTCTTCCCGTACCACCGCATCTGACTGAGCGTCATGGGCAGGACATCTTCTATTTCCTCTTTTGGAAGCCCGCATAAAGCAGCCGCTATTACGCGGAGCTCGTTCGAACGAACCCCCAGTAGCCCAAACGGTGGAATATTCTCGTCACTCTCTCCAGCGGCGGAGCTGAATGCGAGTCGAGCTTGGTCGGACAGGACTGGGTTTGAAAGGACAGTGGCTGATGTGAGTGTGATCCCACGACTGCGAGCTGCTGCGATCAGCTTGATGCTTGTAACCGAATCACCTCCAAGTTGAATAAAGTGATCATCCGGCCCAATACTGTCTGGGTTCAAGTTTAGGGCAAACGCCCATAGCTCTCGCAAAGTTGACTCCTCGACAGATAGAGCTCTGGATTCACTTTTGGGCATATCTGGTTTTCGGAGTTTTTGTATCTCAATGGGGCCCAGAGATGTGATCAATTCTCGCAGTGCTGCGCGGTTTATCTTGTGAGATGTGGTTAGAGGGATGAATGAGACTGGTACGTATAAGGATGGAATCATTGGCTTTGGGAGTACTGTTCCAAGGTTCGCCTTGATTTCGAGGGACCTTTGCAAGGTTGTCTCAACTTGACTCCAGCTGATCTCTGGCTTCTCGTCACCCGATACTCTTATAGTGTTGGTAAGAAAGGCCACAATAGCACCTCCATTGAGAAAGTGGGGGTTCTCAACCTTCTCAACACAAGATTTGGATTCAGCAGGTAGAGTCTGGGCTAACCTTGCTTCGATCTCAGCAAGCTCGAAGCGTTGGCCCTGCATCTTGATCTGCGTGTCCTTGCGGCCAACAAAGATGATATCACCACTCTCGGTCTGACGAACCAAATCACCTGTTTTAAACACGCGCCGGGTATCCAGGCCAATAGACATGTTCACAAACATGGCAGTCGTCTTGGGCTCGTCACCCAAGTAGCCCCGTGCGAGAGTGTTTCCTTCAATGACTAGCTCCCCGATCTCACCCTTGGGAGTCAACTCATTGTGGTCATCCTCTTTAACAATCCACAAATTGCAGCCTGTTGAGCGCCCTATGAGACCCGATGGGGCCGTGGCAGTTCCAATCTCGAGCTTCGCGCCAGCAGATTGTATAGAGGCTTCCGTCGGACCGTAGGCAATGTAGACTTTGACATGCGGATTCCACAACTCGATTAGATCACTCGGTACAGCCTCGCCACCGGTGATGAGCATCTTAACAGCAGGCATTGTAGTGGGGTCTAGCAATTTGGCGTAGGAAGGCGTCAGCATCAAGGTGTTGACGCCTGTCTGGTTGACAAAATCCTGTATTCTTCCATAACGATCTTCTTCATCTGGCACGCAGATGCAGCCACCAAAGATGAGGGTTGTGAATATCTCCATCAAGGACATGTCAAAAGCATATGACGCAAACTGCAAGACTCTCGAGCTGGGATTGAGCTCTTGGTCAGCGCCGTATGCGAGAGCGCTCGTTAGCCAGGCGCCATGTTCTATCATGACACCTTTTGGACGACCTGTACTGCCTGAGGTAAAGATGGTGTACATCAGATGATGTGGTGAGACATCATTTGGTGCTGCGGATGATCCAGTAGCAGTGCTCAAACCAGAGATGACATTAGTGGACAGTTCCAAGGTTGGAACTCTAGCATGGCTATTGAATCGCAGAGCCTGTTCTGCAGACACTAGCAGAATGGGGGCATTGGTGTCCTCAATAATCTCCAGCAGCCTCTGTGTTGGGTGAGATACATCTAGCGCAGTGAAAGCACATCCTGCCTTTAAAACCGCCAACATAGCAACGATGGTAATGGCAGACTGTAAAACAGGTTAGCAATGTTACTTTCCCACTTTCTTCCTCTCCCCTCTTCCTAAGGTATCATATCAGATCCATTAGAAAGAGAGAGAGAGATGGCACACGAAGAATGCATTACTTTCTCATGAATAATTGGCACAATAGAACCTGAACTAATTCCAGAAGATGCAATCTGCAGGGCCAGCCGTGTAGAGCTCTCGTCTAGCTCTTTGTATGTGAGATTCACAGTTGCCGAGGCAATAGCTTGAGCCTCAGGCTGAGCGATGATTTGATCTCTAATCACATCTTGGACTAATTTGTTAACTCCTGGTGGAGGCAATGGCAGACGTTTAGGTGGTGTAGAAAGATTAGGAGTGATTGAAATGTCAATATGAAGCTTAGACGCCGCCGCCATTGTATGATTTGGTGATATCGAATCAACCATCTTAGAGAATACTTCTTTTATCTTATGTCTTAGTAAGTGTAGTCTTCGGATGGTGTAACTCTCAGTTACTGAGATCTTCGAGCCGATTCGCAGAGACAGTTTATGAATGCCTTTCTGGTATGCATTTTGAACACAGCATCTCTAGTCATTTACAAAAACATGCTAGCAAAGAGGATATGCAACAAGGGAAGCGGTACGTCACCAGCGGGTATCTCTGGAGCTACAAATATAGTAATTATGAGCTTTACGTTACAATGCGGCTGGGTTGCCTGGATCCTAATCCTCGCCTCATCCTTCTGTTCAGCTTACACGCGGGGAGTGTTGTACTGACAGCTATTTTGGGTCGCTGTAGGATTGGCATTTTCTTTTTAGTAACTACCTAAGGGCTAAAATCCTTTCTCAATGCTCGTATTTCCCCAGATGACTTGTCTGAGACTCTGAGTAATACAAGAGTTGATAGCGGCCTATTGCAGGAGTAACGAATTTGAGCGATTAATTAATAGGTCCGATAGCAGATACATGTGTCTTAAGAGAGCCACCTGTTGTATGCTTGATTAGGATTTGCAACTCGTCCAAGTGAATACGATTTATCTATGCAAGTAATTTAGTGGGTAAATTTCGTGCTGTTAATCATACGAGTATGTTTGTAATCAACGCTGACTTGTAATCCGGCTAATTATGTATGCAGCTTCATGTATGCACGCGAGAACGAGAAATTGACAAAATATTGCATCCTTCAACGAGACGGTAGAGAGATTGGCCGCAGCGTTGTATCCATGATCCTGCAGCTGTCAGTGAATGGAGTTGTCCGTGTTACCTTTACGGTGACATATCACCAACCCATGACTGGCCCGATTCTTCGGATTCAATGCCGAGACTGCTAGTGCTTAATCAGGAAGGATTCTGCTCCTAGCTTCGAGACCCCGTCTCTTTTCTCATGTCTCGATCGTGATAGGCTAGAGGCATCCCAGTCAGATCGTCGCATTACGATCCTACAGATCCCTCACCTGTCAGGTCTTCATCCGCCGTCCTTCGTTATCAACTAGCAAGAGTAAAGATCCTGTGAGAGTCATGGAAGATCCTTGTAAGTGGTGCTGGTGGAAACGTCACATGCACGATGGGTTTCAGTTTGTCTCAGAGTCATTGACGCCTGAAATCCTCCGCTTAATCCGTTTGTCTGGCTTTACCTAAGACTTAAGCTTAGCGTTGTGCGTGCCATGAGAGTAGGATCTTCCATGAGCTTGGTAGCATTCCATAGTTTGTTAATGTTGAGGATCATACGAAATTCAAACTCAATGCCCATACTACCAATACCTTTCCATCAGCTCCACAAGCGCCTATAGATAGATCTTTAAGGGGATGGGAGCTTCAGGAAGGATGATGATCCTTCAAGTTAGCAGCTTCTGCCTTAGAATATTGAAGTCTAATCGGTAATTCCGTTAGTAGCGTGATATTAGTGGATCGTTATCTATTTGTGTAGGAAACTTGTGATCCTATTTTTCCTGACAGGGAGTTTCGTCGAGCTGAATGCATGTATGTGTATGAAAAGCACGAAGCTCCCCGGCTTTCATAGAAGTCTGAGCTCAAGAATCACAGACCCTATATTTCAAGTATTTTGAGAACCATGTCTACTATTTTGGCTCTTCTCCCCTGGCTGGCCGCTGTCGGTCTCCTAGGGGGCATCTACTATGTGTGGTATCGTGTCTTTTCGTATCAAGGCATTCCAACAAGTCTGGCTTTTGCCAACTCAGATGGGTCCTTTTTCTCTCGCGGTCGAGCGTCTCTCGGCTCTGTCTTTGAAGTCAACACTCTCCTCTGGGCTGGACACCGAGACGTAAGAATTAGCCTATTCATGCTCATCTAGCTCTTGGATTAACACTGTTAAATAGTACTCTAAGAAGGGACGGCCATATATCCTCCCTGATATTTTCACGGGGCACCAAGTCATCTTACCGCCAGATAATTTGCCATGGTTGATGAAGCAGCCAGCAAATGTGCTCAGCCAGCGTGAGAGCAACAATGAGTTTCTCGCAGCCAAACACACATTCTTAAACTGCGTTGCTGCCGATGACAATGAGTGGACATTTGTAGTTAATCTCATCAAGGATATCACCAAGGAACTCAATAACAAGACAAACGATGTCATTGAAGAGATCCAAGCAGCCCTGGAAGACCTTTTGGGTAATGACACGACAAACTGGACACAGGTCGAGCTTTTGGACGTCTGTTTGGAGCTCATGAGCCGCATCGTCAGCCGCATGTACGTCGGTTTGCCACTATGCCGAGATCCGACGTATCTTGCCTCCTCAACTCATTTTGCAAAGTTCATCCTGGTCGAAGCTCTTCTTGCCCAACTGACTCCAAAGCCTCTTCGGCCGCTCCTGGGCCCTCTTCTCGCGCAGTACGACTGGATGCAGTTCAAGCGTATGGACCGTTGTGTTAATCCCATAATCCAAGAGCGCGCAAGGCGATTTGGCCGCATGGATAATGAAGAGAAGAAAGATCCAGACCAGCCAAGCGATCTGCTGTCTCGCCTCATGCAAGAAGCTTACCGTCGCAATGATGATCCGTGCCGATCACAGAGCCATAGCAGCAAGCTCTTGGCTATCCTCAACTGGGCTGCCATTCAGGTTCAAGGCATCACCCTTGAGAATGTCCTGATTGACATCGCTCACTCCCCCCAGAGTGCCAGTATTCAAGACCAACTGCGCGAAGAAGCTACAAAAGCAGACAATGCTGATCCTTCTTCGCGCTGGACTCGAGCAGAGGTGGCCAAATTGCCCAAGATGGACAGTGTCATGACTGAGAGTCTCCGCCTCTGGGGGTTCGCTCATGGCATCATCAAAGTGGTTGTGGCCAAGGATGGTGTCGATCTCCCAACAGGAGAACACATTCCATGCGGTGCAAAGATTGGAATCGGGAGCTACGGCTTGCATCACGATGCAGAGGTCTATCCGGGAGAGTCGCCTTTTTCGTTTGATCCCTTCCGCTTCTTGGATGAGAAAACAGAGGCTCAAACAACAGGGCTCAAGTTTGCGGCCACTAGTGACACCTATCTCGCCTTCAGCCATGGCAGATATGCTTGGTAAATAAACACCACAGACTTTCAACGATAATATTTTACTGACTTATATACAGTGCCGGACGCTTCTTTGCGAATCACCTACTCAAGCTGCTCTTGTCTCAGATTGTGATGCGGTACGACATCAAGCCTGACGCAGATCCTCGGCCTCAAAACCCTGTAAGTCATTTATATGTTAGGAAGGTAATAAGTTGTATGCAAACTAATGTGAGCTCTGTTATAGTGGTTTAGTTATGTTTCGCCGCCTCCAATCGGATACAAGCTCACTGTGAGGAGGAGGAAGCAATAGTCACCACAATGCTGGACTCTATCTTTTGTTATTGTTTTGCTTATTTAGGAGGCGAAGAGTACAAAGGTTCACGGATTCTTCCAGATAGTTATTTAAATAGAATAAAAATCCAATCGATGAGATATTAACATTACATAAAACATTGCTATTATAGCACCAGTGAGGTCAAGGTCGTTAGAACTACATAGAACCCTGCCCAGAGAGGAATAAGAAAAGTAACTGAAGTAACCAGAGCCATGCTGGTAACTATTTACTCAAGGCTAGAATATTGCGTGTTCAACATGTAGATAGAACATCATTGGGCACCCGTTCTTCATCACTCGGAAGAAGAAAGGGGAACCAATTTGACGCCACCTCCACGATTACTCAGTAAAATCCACATGCAACCTCATATGCCCGTACCGCATGCAACGCTGTACCACCGATCAAAGTAGCATCGTCATCCAATAAAATACCCTGTTTTTCCGACATATCATGCTATGTAATTAGCTCCATATTACCCCGCTTAAGCTTTGTCATGAGATGGTCATATACGAATAGGAGACTTATTAAGAATCGACAAATCCCTCTATTACTAGCTGGTATTTAATATTGAGCTAAACCTTACTCTATACCTCATCCAGGACGTACTAAAAGGAAGTCAACTCTGCTATTGGTACTTATCATAACATCTATCATATCTTAATTACATTATGGAGAACCGTGCAAATCGATCATTGTCTCTTCCTCAATCCAATGCTGACCGGCTCGCTCGGAAGCGCAAGCGATACGTGTTTCAAGCCTGTGAACGATGTAAACAACAAAAAATTCGATGCAATGGCAAGAAACCATGCGATAAATGCGAAAAGAGGCGACCGGAAGAATGTTTCTATAAATTGCGGCACTCCGTTATGACAGAATTGCATAACGTCGGCGCTGTTTATACAAACAATGGCGAAGTAGATATTCCGGCCGAGGCATCCAGTCACAGGGAACCTCCTTCTACTTGGTTTGTCTCAATATCACGGCCGATTCAGCTCATTGTCCAGTTCACGACGGTTATATACTAAGAGATCTCAACTAATCTAGGAACGCTGCCTTGGCTTTGGATTTGACGAAAATGATTCAAGCTCAGTCAGAAAAACTTGATTTGCTCCTTCAGAGGACCGAGGACAATAGCAGAATATTGAATAAGAAGCTCATCGGAGAGCCTGAGGAGTACATCCCTCTTAACGCTGAACAATACTCCGCGGCCATGTCTTACAAGCAGTTGCTTCCATTTTTCCGTGGTCCTTCCGGCATGACCTTTTATATGTCTGCCGTGGGGATGATAGGCAGCGGAATAGAGAGCACAGATCGAGAGACATACTCAACACTGGATGGAGAGATTATTGTCGAAAATAGCTGCGAAAATATCCGAAACGATTTCAATGATCAGGACATTGATAATTTCTCGACACCAGCGACGGCGAGCCCCCAGTATGGATTGCCCTTGAACACCTTGGAGGAGATAGACGGAGACATGGCGGTCCATCTAGTACACCTTTATGATAACTTCGTGGGCGTGACACACCCCATCCTACCTATTGGTGTTTTGATGCGACATGTGAGGGAACTCTATCCTGCTCTGGCAGCAGAATCACATTCATCCGTTCGAGATATCTTGGTGAATCAAATGAGTCGCAGTGACTTCAATATCATCAAGATGGTGTTTGCTATTGCCATGGTTATACAAGACAGCAGCCATGAAGCCGCAGCCACTAAACTCCATGCAAGCATACAGCGCGATGTAGACAACACAATATGGGCTGCCACTGCAGAAATCGGCGACTTACAAGTACTAATACTAGTTGTAAGTTCTGAACTCGGTATCTCCCTATTCAGCTGATACTAAATTTGGAACAGAGTATATATCATTCAATCAAGGGCAACTCGAGACTCGCTTGGCGTATTGTTGGCAATCTCACTCGTCTGATCCTGGAGTTCGGGCTTCATAAAAACAAAGTGCTTATGAGTATGTTTAAGGAGCCAAGTTCATATCAACTGGCAATAAACATGTTTTGGACGGCCTTTGTTCTTGATTGCCAGCTCAGCTATTCCCTGGGGCTACCAAGACATATTCAAGATAAAGATATTGACAATAGCATTCCATTGCCGGTACGTACTGAGCAACACTCTATCTTTTACTCTCTTTCAAAGTAAAGAGCACTAACCATTGTCACAAATGTAGGATGATTCCCCTTATATATCGGCCATGATCGATTATTGTCGTCTGGGTTCCAGAATCTGTGAATCCATCTCTAATGTCTTTGGTGGCTCGTCACATTACGCACAAGAATGGCGAGAATCATTCGAGTTCTTTCAGGACCACCTCAACCAATGGCAAGAGAAACATGTTCCCAAAGTACTGGACCCTAATAGCACAGAACCCGATGCTATAAAGATCCGTCATTTCTCCACACTGCTCTATTTGAGGGCTAATCAGCTACGCCTCGTACTAATTCGCCCGGCACTCTACTCTCTCCAACTGCAAGAGGCTACCAACTCGGACTTGTGGGCGATGGCTGTCAACATCGCATACGACAGTTTTCAGGTCCTGCTAGACTTATTTGGTGAAACCAACATATACAAAATGCAGCAAACGCAATACAACTACTTCCTAATCACGGCGCTCGGGGCGGTGTTAGGTGTCTTGGCTCAAGAGAAATCGGCTCTCACGGCAGACAAGGTTGATGATGCTACCCTCGCCAAGGCACGTGAATTCGTTACAGCCGCATTGGATCTCCTCAAGTCGACCACTGTATTCTCAAAGACATCAGAGCATCAATATGCAAAGGTCATTTCGCTCTGTCGTCGACTTGGCCTCCTGCCTATGACGCCCTCTGAGAATCTTAATCCGCTTTTCGACAGTTTTGATGCCGGCTTATTTCAGGATATCAATGGTGGTACTGATTTTTCTCATTTCCTGTTATCAGAATATCAACTGGGACCCATGTGGGCTGATCTAGATATTGCTTAGATTCTAAATCAATATGGTTGAAAGAGAACTGAATATGACCAATACAACAACTAACAGTCCACGATAGAGATGTTGAATCTCCAAATATCCCCAAGAAAACTATCTCAACTGAGCAGATTTCCCATCTCCTATAAAGGCCTTCACTTCGACATTTCTTTCGGAATATTCCCGCCGTATTTGATGATAGGGCTTTCCAAGAATTTCTCCCAGTGCTCCATTGATAGAGCTAGTTCTCGAGACAGTCTAACTTCTTCTTGCCCCCGAGCAACGACCTCTTTATCATACTCAGTTATGGCATCCGACAGTGTCGATTCACCAGTAGTGGCTTTCTCTATGGCAGAGACGAGGTTTGCGGCGTCGGCAGTCGCGTTGTTAAGACCTTGTCCACGATCTTTTATAACATGTCAGCATTCCCTTTCGGCGCTATTAGTGAGAGACAATTGTATCACTTACAGAATGCGATTGCGTGCGCTGCATCTCCAGCCAATGTGACTCGGCCATCATGATTGTCCCACGGCTCTGGACTCCACATTTTGATAGAGTCATCGGGAACTTCCAAGTCATCTGGCAGCCACATTAAGGCTGATCGTCTAGGCTCTGCAAAGTTATCTGCAATGGACCTCAGAATGGCAATACGCTCAGCATTGCTTTTGCCCTTCAACGGTGTGCCGGTGAGCGTTTTGGGGTATGTAATGACAAAATGGAATGTCCATGTAGAGTAATCATCTTTCTCCTCAACACGCATGACTGGATGTAAACGTTAGTGTTGACTCTTCAAAGAGGGCCAAGTATCTTACCAAGGATAATAAAGAATATTCCCTTAGGATGAACTCCATAATCAACGTGTGGCACTACGTTCTCTGCAATATATTTCCCTTGCTCATGAGTATATCTGGCATTGATGTTTATCATTTCAACGTCTGGATATGTCTCTGGCAGGGCGAGGTCACCAAGAAGCATGCGTCGTACGAAAGACTGTCCGCCCTCAGCACCAACAATCATAGTACCCTTCTCAAATGTCCCGTTTTTGAAACGAGCGACAACGCCATCAGCGGTATAATCGACGCCAACGAGTTCGCGGTCGTACTGGCAGCTGGTTAATTTTTCATATCCCCACAATGTGCCAAATGAAATTTTAAAAAGATAATATATACCTGAACTTTGACTCCATTAAGCAAAAGCTTTCTCATGCCCACTCGGTTGACTCTCCTGGCAAAAGGAGAGTTCACTCTTGCCAATACATCGCCAGTCTCGGCATTCTTAACAACCAATTCTTCAACTGCTGTCGGATTATAGTATACTTTTGACTGCGCCTCATTGATACGATTATTAAGCTCTTCAGATAGAAGGGAAGGGTAGTGTCGGAAAGACCAGAATATGGTCATACTCCAGTCTCGAGTACGAGTGGCCGGGTCCACCTTGTCGTAAACAGCGAAAGATATTCCTCTCTGTGTATAGAGTGAGAGGTTAATCGTGGGATTCCGACCGCATAGATGGAGGCATAAAATTGCATATTACCTTTTTGAGGCCTTGTGCTATCAGGAGGCCAGTGATTCCGGAGCCAATAATAATAACGTGTGGAGCCGTAGTGGTAGCCATTGCGTCTATGTCCAGAGAAGCACAATAAAAGGGCGATTGACAATCACTTTAAAGTAGAGAGCAAGTTCGAATTCAGATTGCTTTTTTACTCTGAGATATACATTAGGACGTGTCGATAATTTTATAATCGAGTAGAGATCATGATGTATGCGGTTACGGCTTTGATCCGACTTCATCGGTTCAATCCGATGTTTCACCGCAATCCGACTTATTCGGAGCATTCCGATTCTGTTACGTGAATCGATGTTTTTTCAGGCATAAAGTCGTCTGACATGCACCGGCATTCCGTCTTTTGGATGCTGGACAGTTTGCCCACATCCATAGAGTCTTTGCCCATCAACCATCTCTTTGGGTTTCATCGATCCTTGTTTCATATCCCACTTATCCCAAGCCTCTTGGATGTCAAATTCCCTACACACTAATGCAGCCACCAATTTAATTTCCACCATGGCTAACTCTTGTCCGATGCAATTCCTCGGCCCCATGGAGAACGGCCTCCAGGCGTCCTTGTTGGGGTGCATAGGATCGCCTTGGGCTGCGATCCAGCGTTCCGGGAGAAACTCGTTCGCGCGCGGCCAAACATATTCGTCAAGCTGGATAACGGACGGCACGTCATGAATGGCGGCGCCCTCTGTCGGGTATCTCATATCAGACCCGGGGGCGGTGAGGAAGAAATCCCTTTCGCCCTGGCGCACGGTTGATGCGAGCGGGTAGAAGCGAAGAACTTCTTTGACAACGCCATTGGTGTACACCAGATTGTTCAAAAGCTGAGGCGAGTCCCGTAACAAACTGGCAGCTTGGGTGACGTCTTCTCCAAGAATACTGTTAAGCTCTTCGCGGAGCTTGGAGAGGCAGTCGGGGTTGTCCTGGAGCAGCTTGAACATCCAGCAGATGGTTGACGATGTCGTGTCGTGGCCTGCAAATAAAAAAGCTTGAGATTGGCTAGAATGGCATCGACTGACCGTTGATCGGGAGTTTCGCCGCCCGTTTCTGCAAGCGTGCGACTCAGAGCTATGTTTAGAATAGTCTTCTTCTCGCTGACAGCATCAGCGAGATGAGGCGATTTTATGATGGTTTCTACGCGGCCCAGAAGAGCCTTGCGTAATGTTTCGTTGTTGCGCTGTCTAGTCCAGGCTTCCCACGGCCATCGTTTGATGCCTAGGATGCGGTTCACGCCGAGGACTTTGCTCATCAACCGTATCTGACTGATGAGAGCTTGCTTGAGTGGACTACCCAGTGTATTTATCTGCTCGTGCAATCTTTCATCCCTAGATAGCGTGTAAGTACAAGCAGGATCAAATTTTAGAAGGATTTATTACATGGTTGCACGAAGAATTACGTCGAAAGTAAGGTTTGTGGTGCGCTCCTCCAGCTGAAAGACTTCACCCCATTGTCCGCTTGGCCCAGCCATTTTCCCGAGCAAGTCTTTGAAGACCATAATCTCATCGATGAGCTCAGGAATGAGCATGGTGATGTTTCTCGGACTAAAACTTGGATTGAACCGCGACCTCCATACCTTCGACTGACTGCCGTCGGCAGAGGTCATGTCGAGGTTATCTGTCAACGGCTCCAGGAATGTCCGAGTAATATGGTGCTTAGGCAAGCTTCTCACCTGCGTAAACTGCGCCGACATGCTGCCGTCAAAGACCATCATCATGACGTCCGGGAAGACGGGCCATATGTCAAGGTACAGAACTGGAGGAGGGCGTTTCAGGTCTGGGATCCACTGATTGCAGTTATCTACAAGCCATTTCATGATGATGCCGAAGTGGACATCCTCAGGGTGATGCTTCCGGAACTTGAGGAGAATTGGAATATGTCCAAACAGGAGAGAATGTGGGAGAGTGGGCTGCGAGCCGGTTAGTATCTACCGCGATGAGAGTGTCAAATTTCAGGTATGTACAATCCCCTTAGCCTGCAATTCCCGGATATGGCTCCTGACTCTGTATCCACGATACAGAAATCTAGCAACCAGCGCAGCCACCAAGATGAGTAGACCACGCGAAAACATTTTGAGTAGCCGAGATACAGGAGTTGATTCCATATCTTGTGTATACGAAACAATCAGGTCGTACAGTATCTAAAGAAAGCTCAATAAGTTGATGCTTTACCTATAGATTGACTAGAGTCCTATTGATATGAAATCCTCTTATCTGGAAGCATGTCTTGCATTAGAATGCTGACGACCCGCTTACATCTTTGCAGCTCCTGCTATGTATAGCCGAAGGATCGGAGGATCGGAGGATTAGAGGATGGCAGGCTAAACAGATGCACATCCTAATGCGACCTTGGCTATGCATGACTACCGCTGGATCTGCGGTAATACGAAGGCATCAATAGTGAGATAAAATCTGTTACAAGCATTGCATTTTGTCTCGGCTGAATCCAGCGTCAACATTCCGCAGCTTCTTCTTCCGTATAGCCTAGATAGGCAGTTGCTTGGTATCTCGCCAATCTCAATCGACGTGCTATCACCTAGAGGTTATCTTTGCCACAATAAATCACTGTGGCAGGACTTTTGTTATAACATTACCCATGTTTGTAACATGGCTAGCTATAATTAGTATCAAAAACGGATAATACGTTGACATCACTTGTTTCTCAACTTTGCGCTCTTCTCATATATGCGATTTCATTTATAGCGACGGCATATGTACTGTGTAGGAAATTTATCCGAGAATCAAACAAGATGAAAAAGATAAAGATGAAAAAACAATCATGCTGGTCTATGATATTAGGCGTTGTGCGTTACAACTTGGCAACAACCGCTGCTGAAGGAACCAGTCCCCATCTCTCGGCCACCTCGTCATTGGGAATTTGTCCAGGTGTCACTCTGGCATTGACAAACGTTTCGCCGCCGCTCTCCCAGGCGTGGTCCTTCCATGAGCCCAGGGTGGGCCACATCTTGTCCTCGACAAGCTTCTTAATCTTGTTGCTCTTCTGTGTTGCGGTTTCGTCCTTGGTGCCGATGACAGGACCAATGACGCTTCTCCATAGATCCCAAGTCTCGTCGAGCTCTGTAATAGCCGTGACTCCCATAACGCTTGCACCGATGCGAGGTCCAGCCCCGACATATGCCGTTGTGCCAAAGTCCTTTCCTGCGCGAGCCCAATTTTCCAGAGCCCACCGGATAGCCACCCCCTCAAGATGCTCGCCGTTGGCTTGTGCGATTTGTGATAGCTTGGTACAGGCTTTGCGCAGCTCCGGCGGCGAGGGGTGCCAGGAGACCATAGGACCGTTGTCAACACCACGAGTCGTCAGCAGGCCCATGTTGAGAATGCTGGCGTTGAGCAGACACTCCACTCTGGCGGCCTGGAATCGTTGCAAAAAGTCGGGGCGTCCAAGTTGGGTGTTTTGCAGGCAGAAATTGCCGTAGGAGAGAATGGCGTCCAAAGGCTCGCCCGTCTCTCTCAGTATCATCTCCGCTAGCGATGCGAGAGTGTCGACGGGATATCCGCTGATGCCAACATAGCGAATCAGTCCTTGGTCGCGCAGGCGGCGCAGTTCCTTGACAGCCTGCAGGACCTCGGCGGCAGACACAAACTCGACATCGTGCATGTAGACCAGGTCTAGATACCGCGTTCCCAGACGCTCTAAGCTGCGGCAGACGCTATATCGCACCCACGCCGGCGAGTAGTCGAATTCGTCCGACTTGATGCGGCCAGCCTTGGTGATGAGGAAATATCCCTCTCGTGGCGGGGGCGGGGTCAAGAGTCGCAGAGCCTGTCCAAGCAGGATCTCGGAAGGGCCGTAGTAAGGCGAGGTGTCAAAGGCATTGATTCCGTGCTCGAGGGCTCTCCGCACAATATCGACGTAGGGCATGCGTGAGGGATCGGGGTGATACTGGTGATTGAAGGTGGCCGTCCCCAGGATCAGGGGAGGCAGAACCTGCGACAGCGGTGTTGAGGCACCCATTTAGCGGCGACGGTCGGCAAACAGAGCCGGAGAGGATAATTCAGGGACGGTTGAGAGGCATGGCTGGTTTTTGCAGGAGGGTGAAAGATAAGTATTTATTATCAGGTGGCGTTGGATATCACGTCTTGGAACTATGCTCGGAACAGAGACGGAGAAACCGGAACCTTGTCCGTTTTTTTCTGCGAATAACCCGATCGAGCCAAGACCCTGAACAGCACGGTGCTATAAATCCCGACGACGAAGAGCCAGAATGCGCTACAGTACAGTAAAGGCTTCGGAAGACGGCGCAAAACTCTGGGCTCTTGGAGACGCAACGGTTGAACGGCTGCGACGAGGGGCAAGATCCGTGATTTGACAGCATGGGTTCTTCGGAGTAATTGATGCGTCAAACTTCCGTCGTGTATATGCGAGCTTAAAAAAGAAGCAGGAAATGGCCCGTCGTCTTTTAAGCCGCCAAGCCCGTTTTCAGCTTCGGGTATTACGGGATCGAATAGCAAGTACCAGACAAATCAACGGAGTAGTAATACGAAAATGGTAAATGTCAATCCTTGAGAAGATCCTGTACAGATACAATTACTTGGTGCATCGGAAGGTCTGCTGATGCGAGAAGTTGCAGATGCTTTGTAAGGTTGCCTTTTGAAGCAGCATCCGTCGTCTAATATGCACCAATGTTACATCCATAGCTATACATAGTATTACTCCGTGCTGATGCCAATACAGTGGAAAACCCAAGGCGCTACGGGGCAGAGGATGCATGTGCGGATGCTCTCACGGGCTGTATTCCCGCTGCAAATGACCCAAGTGAATTTAATACTCCGGAGTGTTTGTCTGCGTGTGCTTGTCCAGCAGATGCGCCGA
This sequence comes from Trichoderma atrobrunneum, assembly GCA_003439915.1. Lineage (NCBI taxonomy): Eukaryota > Fungi > Ascomycota > Sordariomycetes > Hypocreales > Hypocreaceae > Trichoderma > Trichoderma atrobrunneum. The sequence continues at coordinate 11,270 of PNRQ01000140.1, read as the reverse complement.
TCGAGATGATGCATTACAGCCCGCTAATCACACAAGCGCGGTAGCCGAAGCCGCTGCTGATAGGCTGGATCTCACCCCACGATCCAGAGCTGTAAGTGATCCACGGACATCTGTGCTTATCTGCGTCTCAATTGCTACTGATAACATGTGCATGTGCATCTTATACCTAAAGATCAATCAATACCGGAAATGCGGCTCCAAATAGTCGTTGAAGGAGTAAAAGTCGGGCATTTACTGCGAATAAAGGGCCAGTATAGTCGGAGCTTAGTAATCCACTATTTCAATAGTCCCGAGCTCAGCTGAACTGGTTCCGCGTACCTGCCATATCTGCATATCTGCTAATCTACACGTGCACAACCGCATTCCAAATAGCACTTCATCTCTTGGATCGACATAATGTAATCATCATCATGAGCCATTCAACTACCTAAATACTACTATTGCTGCTACTACTGTTACTACTACTACAACTACTCAACCCAACGAATCATGACTGAGTTCTGCACATCCGGCCATTCTCCGCAACGGTCCAAGCCTCACTACCCACGGCCGCCCTCGCATACAGCAGACCCGTGGGGTCATACTTTTGCTTAATCTTGAGCAGCTGGGGATAGTTGGCACCAAAGAAGGTTTCCTGGAAGTCAGGCTGCTGAAAGTCAGCCTCGTTCATATAGGCACCGGCACCGGGCGTGGCTGCCTCGATGACGGGCTGGACAACGTTGGTGATGGTGTCCTGAGTGGCAATCATGTCCTGGAAGGGAACCTGGAAGCTGTACGGCAGCGTCAGCGAGACCTCGACAATGGATGATCGCCACTGCGGCAGCACGGCATTGGCGTTGTTGCCGCCAAAGTGAGAGACGTTGAGCCCGACACCGATAAAGGTCACACCGAGCTCGACTAGCTTCTGCGCCGTCGGAGAGAAATTCGGCAGCACGGAGCGGGGAATCAGTCGGCCACCAAACAGGTCCGTGCCGACCTGGATGTTGCCAGCGGGAAGCGGGCCCCAGTAGTTCTGGAAGTGATCAAAGTAGCTGGAGAACTGCGTGTATGTGGGCGCCAGGTCGATGTTGAGTGCCGCCAGAGCGTCAACAAAAGGCTTCAGGATGGCCTCAACCTCGTCTTGCGTCTTGCCGTATGCTGTCATCGCAGGCACCTGGAAGAATCCTGGGCCAAAGAAGTAGATGATCATGACGCCCGAGTCCACAATGGCTGGCAGAGCGGCGTGGAAGGCGTCAATGACGGCGTACAGTGTCTCAGAAGAAGTGGTGGCAACGGCGAACTTGGAGCCGCTGACCATGTTGTCAGGATGGGCTTGGAAAACCATGGACACTACAACACCATAGTTGCCGCCGCCGCCGCCGCTCAATGCCCAGTAAAGATCATTATACTGAGTCCGGGTGGCAGTCACGAGCGTTCCGTTGGGAGTCACGACATCATATGAAAGGGCATTGTCGGCTGCCAGGCCATAAATGGTGCTGAGAGCAGAGTGACCGCCTCCTTGGACGTATCCTCCAGCAATGCCAACACTAGGGCATTCTCCCGTCACTACAATTAACCCAGCTGCGTGTGCTGCTTCGAGAGCTTCAAAGCCCTGGATACCAGCCCCAATCTTGAGGGCCTTACCGGTGTAATACTTATCGCTCCAGTCCAAAACCTCAGTCTCCTTGAGATAATGAGTCCAAACAGAGAGGGCACCTGCACCAGTTGAGCGGCCGTTATAGTCATGTCCCGTGTTGCGGATGACGAAGCGGATGTTTCGCTGCGCCGCGAATTTGAGCGTTGCTGTGACATGAGCAGCCGTTGACACATTGACCGCATATCGCACATAATTGCCGAGAGTGCAAGGCGTGTCAGCCGGTTGGAATGGGTCGCAGCTCGCATTCGCGAACAACGGCGCCATGACCGACGACGACGAGTTGTAGCTAACAGACTCTTTGTCAGACGATGTCGACGGCAAGTGGTACGTGCATCGGGGGAAGCTAGACAAGAGAAGAACAAAACAAAAAGAGCGCCTCTCATGCATATGCCACTTACTGAATTGGAGAGAACAGCCAATTGTCCTGCAAAAACTGGCACTCAGTCTCATTGTAGGATGCACCATGGCAGGGTGATCCCAGAGGAACCGTCGCAATCAGACGTCCATCAACAGTCTTGTTGAACGCGGCCCAATCACTGCTACTGGGCCAGCATGCATCGCCAGGGAAGCATTTGCATGACGAGGTTGATGTAGACGAGGTTGCGGGCGCACAGTTGGCGAAGCCTGCAAGGCTCGCAATAGCCAGAAGCGCAGAACCTAGGTTGCTGCAATGCATCTTAGAATCCTGGATGTGCTCCGTGTGGCGAGAGGGGAAGAGAAGCTGAGGAGTCTAAGTTACATATTCGGCGAGATGCGCGGATCTGTGGACTTTTATCGACACTTTGCCACGATTTAGAGGTCCATCGATCTTGGCCTGCATACGCCCATCTCGGCATTCCACGTGCCGGTCTAATCATTCTACTGCTCTTTACGGCCGCCTCATCAGTCGATAGTCGAGATGCTAATCAAAAGACCTCGATGCGCGGGCCTCAGATCCCACGTTGCCAAGCCCGCGGCCGCTGCTCTGTTCAGTTGCTCGCTTGGACTCAAGGCCCCCTCTTTCAAGGTAAGCTGGGGGAGCAAGACCGCCTTTCTCGGCGTACTGATGAGAACGTGACCCGAGTAACCCGGCGGAGAAAGCATCATTGGCTAGGCTAAAGACAAGGGAGCTCACATTTGGGGCAGAGGAGAGAAAAGTAGAGAGAAAGAGCTGAAGAAACAGCTGAAGAAGGAGCTGGGGCCATGTCTTCCTTTAGTACGCAGTCTATGCGGGGGTTCTGCTTCGTTTCGTTGTCTCTTTTTAATGTGTCAAACATGTTGCCAATGTTGCTTGGACCTTCAATGCGAGCTGTGAGGTGGTATTCGAAAATCTCGCTATTCGCCCCAGGACCGGCAGTTGACGCGAAAATTTCCGGTGCGTTGTTGAGTCTGGACCTCGATCTCGAACCTACCTGCAGAAGTAACGGTGCTACATTCCCCTCTTCTCACCGTCGCTCTGGAGGCTGTCGTGTTGGGATGCTGCGCGGGCCGCGGTCTAGCACTACTGCGGAACCTTCCTAGTGCTTTGCTTCTGTTCCTTGAAAGAATCCCTAGTGCAAATGAGAGAATTCTGCCCGATCAAATTAGGCAAAGATTAACAAGCTGGAGGTCTCTCCTGCATGTGGACAGGGATGTAGTTCAGGGACAAAGGCCCCCAGGTCTTGTTATGTCGTATTACTGCAACGGCACTCATGCTGTACACAGAAGCGCACATAAAAGCAGGACTGTTAAATGACGGTTGCTTGGGTCGTCGAATATCGTTTCAATGATCACTTACTCGGTCTTGGGTCCTGCTCTCACTATCATCCCCCACCTCTGGCGATCTACCGTTGGCGGAATCGTATCCTCCCGTATCCTCCCGCCGCCAACAACGACTACTCTGAACTACGACTCTTCTTGGATAAGACCGCGTTGTGGCTGCCGGCTCTTGAAAGCGGAGTTCCGGCGGACCAGGGGTACGGAAAAGATGGGGAAAAGACACATTCGTCCGAAGCCCAAGAGACTGAAGACGCACGAAGAAGCCTCAAAGCTGAAAACCCCCGTCTGGGGAGCGGACGAATTCTTGGTAAGCAGCATGAATGCAGTGATCACGCTTCTCCTCTAGGAGACTGGGCTAAACAATAGCTCTTTTTTCAGCGCAAGGCTATGCTTCATGTTGAATGGCATCATGGCCAGCAGATCAGATCTCACAAAATTCGTCAGGCGATGCATCACCTCGACGTTCTGACTAAGCTGTCGTCACTGCAGCTATCCCTGGTCGCATAAATGCAGCTTGTATCGGCGAACCAGCTCCCCATGTATGCGTAGAATCAAAACCAGTCATCTCCGAATGGGCCAGCTGCCGGTCGGGGCGACCCCTACATGTGCCATGGCCTGTTTTTATCTCTTACCTATTACGTGCAAGAATGCTACCCTCCCAAGGACCTCGGATTCGTGGAGTACGGCCGCTACGCCCGTTGGAAGCCTGCACGGAGGAGACGAAAGGACGGATTGGTACGTCGTACGTCGTAAATAGGAAAGAAAGACGAAAGCAGGTGAGAGCTGCATTGCCTGTAGATGCGTCCGTAACACAGGGGAGAACGCTGTTCGACGTGGAGTACCTCTCATCTCGACTATTCGCTTATGCCCTGAGGCACAGGCAATGAGAGAGGACAGGTATACAGGTCTCAGTACGAGTACAACGTACAGGACAGGAGACTTGGCAGGCCCATGCTTGTGTGAACCTGTAAGATGTCCGGCTCTCTCTCCGCTTGGAAGCTAATGTCGCAGTGCTAGCACAAAACGAATAGACTAGAGAATAGAGAGGCTTGCCAACCCAATACGGGGGCAACAGCGAGCAGTAGCAATAAGGCGGGCGGTTTTCTTTCCTTACGCGGCACCGTTACAGGGAGTGCAAAAAGGGAAAAGAACATAAAGCATGGATCGGGGGTTCCAGAGCCTTGGAAAATGACATGCGGCATTGACAGGCTCTCTCTCTGGGTCGGCAGTCGACATCCCTTGTCAGCCCTCCATTTTCCTTTTCATTTTTCTCACTCCAACTTGATTGGGGAATTGGACGCAGGCCTAGGTGACATTGGGACTACTGTTGGTGATTTTCACTTTGTCTGCGTCCTCCATTGTTTCCCGTCTTCTTCCCTTCCCTGCTGCTTTAAACCTGTCTAGCTGCAAGCCACCTTCGCCGGAACCGACTCCGTCAGGAGTCCACGATGCATCTTCAGCTCGCGGCTCTTGACAAGTTGCGTTTCATTAACAGTAGTATCTGGGATACTCTCGGACGAGACAGAGTATAATATCCTGGGGATCTCCCCGTGCGGCACAGACGGCGGCCCCCTTCTCGCCCTCGTTCTCCTCCCTGTTCCGGCAGCTCGACAATCTGGATTTGGATTACTTGCTTCTCATTTCTTACTATTAATAACTTTTCTTCCTTTTTTTCATGCGTTATGTAAAACCCAAGAGTCCCCTACTTCTACTACCATTACCTCTGTGTTCTCAGGTGTCTGGCGGGCTTCCCGAGCTTTTTTGAAGTTTGGCCAGGAGAAAGCCATGGCTTGGGCGTACAATACGCCCGACGGCACGCCGAACAATGGGCCAACTATTGTTGCGGTTGCACTTTCTGTGACGGCGCTGGCTCTTGTCGCATTGTGTCTGAGGATCTATGTCAGAACGAGGATTACAAAGGCGGTCGGTCTGGGTACGTATCTGAAAGGGGCCCTTGGCGATCGTCACTGCGGCTTCGTTTCTCGGCTCTCTTGTGGGATCCGATAGGTCAGATGCTAACTAAAGAAACACAGATGACTGGTTGATCATTGCTAGCTGGGTATGCGACCGATTGAACGTTTCCCTATCGATTAGCCTCGTCCGGGTGGTTTCGAAGGAAAACTCTCGTCTACTGACTGATCCACTGACTCGAATTGGAATTGGGAACAGATTGGAGCTTGCGGGTACACTTCAGCAACTGTCGTCCGTATGTCTATCCAATTACCCAACCCAGTTGAATGCTCTGGTTTGACAGGATCAATTGCTAAACTACTCTGCAGAGACGAAATGGGGCCTTGGGCTGATTGAACTCGATACCATGCCGGACGAAAATGTCCTCAACTTTGGCAAAGTACTTTCACCCCTGTCCTTCCTTCCCATCGTTTCCATGAATGAATCATTAAATTCTTCTAGACGCAGTATATCGGCGCGCCGTTGTAAGCAAATTCCTCTTTCGACCCCCTCGTGAGGGATACTGTTGGCTCACAACTCTTTTATCTAACTAGCTATGTTCTTGGCATTTGGGGCTTCAAGACCAGTCTGCTCGTATCCTACGTACGCTTGGTACCTGGGACGTACCGACTGCTGCCCATCTCGATTGCCGCGATTGTTACGATGGCACACATAGCCTTTATGCTGGTTTTCTTGTTTCTGTGTATTCCGGTACGACCAACATCCTGAAACGCCAACCCCCCCCCCCCTTTTTTTTGAGATGTCGTCTCTGTTAGGGATGAAATGGTAATGAAAATATCCTGATAATCTTGTATGATTAGGTACAAAAGCAATGGGAGCCTCTCGTGCCCGGCCATTGTGCCGATGCCGTTCCCTTTTACCTCACGTTCTCGTCTTTGACGATTATCTTTGACGTAGTCACGTAAGTTTCTCACTTCTCTTTCTATACCTTGGACATACATGTCTCCTAACCTGTGTTGACCAGGCTCGTCCTCCCCTTCCCCGTCCTCCTCAAGCTCCAGATGAAGATTCGTCGCAAAATCGCCCTTTTGTGTCTCTTCGCCTTGGGTCTCTTCGTCACCATTGTCCAAATCATCCGCATCCAAACTATCAGCAACCTGTCCAACTACCTCGACTCCGCCGAAGCCATCAAGTGGTCCATCGTCGAAACGGCCGTCGGAATCATCATTGCCTGCGTGCCCACGCTCGCGCCCCTTGTCACGTACTTTTCCGAGAAGACGCGCAGCGGCGGCAGCAGCGGCAACACGCCTGCCAGGCCCGGCGCGGAGGGCCCTTATGCCCTGCAGTCATGGCGGGCGACGAAGAGCGGCATGAGGCCCTTGGGCAGTACCGCTGGTGGAGAGAACGGGAGCGAGAAGAGCACGGAGAATATCCTGCAAGGACCGGTAGCTTCGGTGAGCGAGACGAGCGAAACGAGTGAAGGGCCTGATCACCGAGGTCAGGCTGCTCCCTCTGCGAGCAGGAGTAACGGTTAGGGTGGAGGTGTAAGGTTCTATTGATGCTTTAATACTGCTTGCGGATTATCGAGTACAGGGATTGTTGGTTCTACTTTTGTTTGTATTCATGAAAGTCGTCACGATAAGATATAATACCCAAGATACCCCCCTATCACGGTTGACTGTTAGTACATGGAACGGTCTTTGCAAGAGGGAAAACAATCAAATCAAGTCAGCATCTTCATACAAGACTGCGTATATTTGGCGATATTCGCTGTTCATGCCCTTCTTACACAACCTTAGTATCCAACATAAACACATCACATTAAGCGGACACTCTATTATGCACATGAATAACACCCCCTGTTTACTAACAAGCAGACTATCAACTACCCAAATAGGAAAATACATCAATCCCTTTTCCAGTAAGCCCAAAAATCAGTACCATTTACCAAACACAAACCAAACACATGAATAATAAGTCAACAAGCTCACCCACAACATCCATCCCATCGACGTCCCTACACACTACAACCAAAGCACAACGTAACATCAACTCAAAATAAACCCAAACCAAATCACACCTTCCACCCCCTCCCCCTCCCCTCCCCTCCCCTCCCTTCAATGGTAATCCCAATTACCAAATCCAGTCATGAGGCGAAACTCTCTCCCTCCTCTTCGTGGTACGTACCACGCCCAAAGTGATTGGTCGAGTTTCATGCATGGGGGTACCGAGAACCGAGAGAAAAAAAATCTCACATCAGCTGCGTTTTGCAGGGAATGCTAGCACTGCACAAAACAGGTAAAGGAAGAATCAAGGGAAGCCAGCCACAGGGAAACCCAGTGTGCAAAATTCAAACAGGCCATGCAACCATAGACAGGGGAAGAAGTCTCAAAGCCTCAAGTGCACGCCACACACACACAAAAGAGAAAACAAAACCAACATGTAGATCAAGTATGTGATCTTATTAAGATAAAGTAGTAGTAAAACAGGGTAGCTAAAAAGGAACTGAAAAGGACAAAAGTCGTTTCGCATCCTTAAAGCGCGAAGGGAATAGAGTTTTTGGATCTTGGGATAACATTTTTTAACTAGTAGTAATAGTTATGTCCACATCTACCGCATTACAAAAGCATCTCCGTCGTCAAACACATCTCTTAGGGCACATCCGCCGTGCCCCGGGTATGATTTCATCACATAACTGCAGAGGTAGACCATTACCTGCAGCTATCCACCCCACCACGTTATAAAGGAAATAGTAAAAAAGGGAAAAAAAGAAAAAAGACCTCCTTTATCCAAATCGACGCAGGAAACGCTTAGACCTCAACGACAGCCTTCTCAATGTACTCACCAGTGCCCATCTGGGCAGCGAAGGTGGTAGTAGGCTTCCACTTGGCAGAGGTACGGGGGGTGGTCTCCTCCATCATCTTGTCGACCTGCTCGAGAGACAGGCCCTTGGTCTCGGGGATGAGGAAGTAGGAGTAGACGAAAGCGCAAGTGCAGAGACCTCCCCAGATGAAGAAGACGGATGACTTCAGGTTGCCCTTATCGGTACCAACCATGTAGGGAGTGATGACGGTGATGATGGTGTTCCACAGCCAGTTGGAAGCGGTGGACAGAGCAACACCACGAGATCGGATAGGCAGAGGGAAGATTTCACCAATGACAATCCAGGCACCGGGACCCCAGGTGGAGGCGAAGAAGGCGATGAAGATGGCGATGAAGGCAATCTGGGCGTTGACAGCGGAGATGTTGTCGGCCAGGTCGGAGCCAGGGTTGCTGGGGTCAGGGTGGGTCTTGTTGAAACCGACAGTGACACCGATGATGGCGACGAGGAACTGGCAGACAAGCATACCACCGGCACCAATGATGAGGATGGAACGACGACCGAATCGCTCAACGGTCCAGAAAGACAGAGGAGTGGAGCAGACGTTGACCAGAGAGAAGATCAGGGAGATCAGGAAAGAGTTGCTGATGGCACCGGTGGACTGGAGGAAGGGGGTGGAGTAGTAGAAGATGAAGTTGACACCGGTCCACTGCTGCATCATCTGGAGAGAGGTACCGAGGATGGTTCGTCGCAGGTTAGACTTGCCGGTCCACAGAGAACCCTTGAAGCAGTTGGCCCAAGAGCCGAACCAGGTGGTGTTGGGGATCAGGGCACGCTCGTACTCCTCGTTGGCGATAATCTCAGCAAGCTCGTTCTGGACATACTCGGAGTCCTCAGGCTGGCCACGAACACGGGACAGGGAGTTGATGGCCTTCTGGATCTCACCCTTCTTGACGAAGTAACGGGGAGAGTCGGGGAGGAAGAGGAGACCACCACCGAGGATCAGAGCCCAGGGGAACTGGATGGCGATGGGGATACGGTAGGCGCCAGTGTTGGTGAAGTCCTTGGTGCCGTAGACGACGCAAGAAGCGAGGAGGATACCGATGGTAATGCAGAACTGGTAACCAGCGACAAGGGCACCACGGACCTTGCGGGGGCACTGGAAGAGGCAAGCAGGTTAGCAGCTGAGATGACAGGAATGGAGGAGAAACATTGTCCAACTTACAATCTCAGACATGTACAGAATGACAATGGCAGACTCGAAACCGACACCGAGACCGGCAATGAGACGACCAGCGACAATGGGACCAAGAGCGTGCTCGGGAGAAGTAACCATCTGGATAATGACACCGATCATGTAGATGAAGCAGCCGATGATGACGGTCCACTTTCGGCCGATCCAGTCGGAGACATCACCAGCAATCAGAGCACCGAAGAAGGTACCGCAAGACAGAATGGAGGTGATGAGGGAGGAATGGGGGTCGGTGAGCTTGGTAGCGGCAGCGCCCTCAACGGCCTTGTAGAAGATGGCGGAGCCGTTGACACCGTTGATGTAACCGGAGTCGTAGCCGAAGAAGATACCACCAAAGGAGGCAAAGGCGCACATGAGGTAGGCCTTCCATGTGATGGGAGCCTCGATGTGCTCGACATCCTGGGTAGTGTGGATGCCGATGGAGTGCTTTCGCGCCTCCGCGTTGGTTTCGGGGGCGTCGGACATGGCGTCGAAGATGTGCTTGTTTGTGGGTGGAATCTTCTCAGTTCTTGGTGTTGTTGAAGAGGAATGGGAAGAAGAAGGAGATGACCCGGGCCGAGTGAACGGAACGAGCTCTTGATGAGTGAGACAGAGATCGACGAGGCAAGACAGGAGAAGGAGGGAAGGGGCAGGAGGCAGGCCGGCCTTTTTATTGTCGTGACGGTCAGAGAGTTTCCGTCAGGTCAGAGAGTCACAAGCAGGCAGGCAGAACCTAGAGCCCAGAAGAGGCGGCGGCATCGTCCAAGAGACTCCATGGTGGAGAGGCGCCGTCGATTTGGGGAAACTTGGGCGTTGAGAGAAGCTTCTTTCGCACGCCCCTCCAGGTTCTGGATTGAAGTGACCAGGGGGAGGGGGTGAGAGATTGGCCGATGAGGATGAGCATCGAGTACTGGATGTACCTTGTGTCGAGTTTGTTTGTGCGAGCCCGTGCAGTGCAATTACTGGTACTCGTAGTAGCAACGGCTCATGTTCCTGGACCGTCTCGTCTCGACTAGGTACGAGGTTGCAGTGGGCTGGTGGATCGCGGATTGGTGGAGGCAAAAAGAGACGGCCTGGAGTGGCGCTCGGCCTCACCCACATGCTATTCTCCTAGCCTGGCGCCGCATCCAGCCTAGCGTTTGGCCAGCGTTCGGGTCTGGCCTAGCGCTCGGCGTGCTAGAGTTTAAGGCCTTGCAGCGCTGAGCTTACAGGCACCGCAGCGAGTCGCGCTCACTAAAAGGCAAATTTTACAGTTGAGTGGCAACTGAAATGCGCGTATTGATCTCGTGCAGTCGTGCCGCCCATAGCCACGAGCCGATCTGGTTCGCATCAGATCAGTCCAGGTCAGGTCCAGAGCTTTGCCTCGACGGCATTCTCCGAGTGATGGGCTGGACCGTACACGTATACACGGACGGGCAGACGGGACAGCAACAGGTGATTGGCGCACATCCTCATCACGAGCCAAGCCGAAAGCCAGAATCCATTGGACCAACAGAGAGAGAGAGCATGTATACATACGAGACACTGACTGACTGCAACCTGGTTTGCCCTTGCACGTCGGAACCATGCCGTCAGTGGTGCTGTGCTGAGCTGTGGCAGTACGAGTACATGCCCGACTGTAAACAACCAGCGCCAAAGAGCGTGTACCTGAGCAGAAGAAGAAAAAAACTGAGCCACAGGCACACCCCCGAAAAGAGTAAGAAAAAGGGGCCGGGGTGGGTGTGGCGCCGCACGCGAGAAGCAGGCATTGTGGCAAGGCACCACATCTCAGGCAAGGGGTCGCGAAAGGAGATTGAGGGGCCCCCCCTGGCCTCTATTTGCGCAGCTGGCCAGACGCGTCTGGGGAAGCCCGCATGGGGATTTGCGGGGCCCGGAGGCTTCTGAGCTACGAAGTACCGCCGACGCAGCCCAAAGACGGCGGCGGGCGCTGATTG